>WWET01003853.1:139911-155923 GCA_011038615.1 Limnodynastes dumerilii | reverse complement strand
GTCTGTTCAGTGTTAACTGTTGCTTGTCTAGTATAGTCTCTTCTGTAACTGCTGCACCTCTTTGCCCGCTATATCTTATCCCGTTCCCGCTCAGCCCTATTTCCTTTTCCGGGTATCCTCTAAGGTCTGTATCCAGGAGAAGTCTCATCAGCGCCAGGCTATCCCCACCATCAGGGGCCCAAGTGAAGACTCTAGACAGGCACTGGCTCTACTTAATGGTGAGTTACCCGATTCCTCTTTTGTCTACTGTTTTATGTGTGCTGCTAACTTACTCTGTCCAGAGTACAATAACCCTAGCAAGTGTAACACTTTTTAACTTCATTGGGGTAGATCCACTACTCCGCTTGCAATCCGATTAATAGCGTAGCGTATTTACGCGGGCGTACCTTCTATACACTCCCCTAGGCACTCCCCTACATATACGTACTTTGGCCCCTTTACGCTTTCTAAACCCTACCATAACTTTTGGCAGCGTAACTGCTCATATCCGCACACATACGTATAGGCAGCGCATAGTTATACCACTAAGTACGTCCATACTGTACGATTTAAATGCAAACCCCCGCCTACATTACGTACTATTTGAATGGATACTGGTGTTTAACTTGAATGATTTCACACTATATCATATATATATTTGAGCTGAGAGCTAGATCACTCTTTTGGCTTCATGTTGAACAACTTATTTATTGAGGGGGAGGCCCATGGTGGGGTTAGGGGGGGGGGGTGACACTTCAGTTAACGCACCAGGTGACACCAACACCAGTGTTGTCACCGTGTCAGTGAATTACATCTTCCTTCTGTATCGCAGCAGGAGGCCTAAAGTTCAGTCCACATTTGTGGGGGCTGCCATGTGTGCAATCTAGGTTAACTTTGGGTGTATTGACTGGACCTACCACAACCTGGAGTAACTACTGAAAATACACTTAGGCTGTGAGTAAGGTCACAATTATGTTTGTGTTGTGTTTTTACCACAAACTGAGACTAAATAAAAAAAAATCTAATCTTTTTTAATTGGAAATAATTCCTGTTCATTATATTGTTTCTTTTTGGAAGAAATCACACAAATCAATATCAATATCAATAAAATTTCATCACCTAAAATTATGTATATCCACCAAAATAATTATAATCTCTAATTCTGCCCTAGCAATACAAAGAAATTTTAATTTTAATGTTGGCATAGAGTTTCAAATAGTTTATTAAAAAAATATATATATTGAAGTATATGCAAACAACTGAGATATTCTTGAACATAACATTACATTAAACAAGCACGCTATGTTGAAAACACGTATACAACTCAAGCTGCTTTTAAGTGTAACGGCCCCCATAAGGGTGACACTGGTCATTGGAGAGCCAAAAGAAGTGTACATGGGGAGTCATAGTATCTCCTCCACCGAGACTCATAAAGCTCAAACCACTCAATGGCCAAAACTGCATAATAACGGATTTTGATAAATATAGTTGTTTATTGTACCTATTAGGGAATATCTCACAAAAACTGCCCTTTGGGGTATGAGAAACAGACCTGGAGGCATCTGCCAAAGCGCGAAGCATATCATCTATGAATAATAATAATAATGTGGATAACCAGTTTTGGCCTTGGCATCATCAACATGTGTCAAAGAAGAGCATAATGAATAGAAATGGTGCTTTGTAATCGGGGTCAATAATAAACCTAATGAATTGGCCCAGTCAGAATTTGAAAGTACGGTAGCACTCTGCTCACATAATATTTTGATTGCAAACAAACAATATTTAAAGGCCATATTTACTCAGTTTCTGGGCAAAAGTGAAAAGTCTTTTGTTTTGCTTATCCACGAGATTCCCCAACGTGTGCTGGCACATTTTAGCCTGGTCTACAGTATTATGCCCACTGTAAGCATCCTTATATTTAGCAACAACCCCATAGCCAAAACAGTCAGACCAGCCATGTAAAGACAGAATTGTTCCACAAGAGGGCAGGGTAGGTCTTTAGAAACACATCTTGTAACTTAGCAAGGTGCACTTTATGACGAACACACAAAAAATGGATCAAGGGCCAGATATTTGACTCAGGATGATTGGACTCCATAAAAGATAATAATGGCAACATTTTCCAAGTTCCTGCATGCAGCTACAGTGGTAATATGCATAAAAGTGCAAACTCACAGTCATTTTAAATGCTCCAAAACTATTGTACATAAGGGATTTTAGTCTATATAGCAGTTTTCTCTTTTACAATTAGAATTCTATACATCTGTTAAATTATATATTGTAGGGGTTTCTGACTTCCAGAACATTCTGTGCTATATGCTTCGCACTTTCCACCAAGCTCAAGTAGTCTTTCACTGTCAGGGACTTGCTGAGAGGTGAAAGTCCACATATTTTTTTGACTGATTTTAATCACTTTAAAATATTACCCTTTCACGCTTCAGTGGTCTTACTAGGGTTGTTTTTGCACTGTAACTCGTGAATCATAATTCCTGTATATTACACAATGTAATGTAAATGTAATAGCAACAGTAGTGACATAAACTAGCAAAATTAAAATTACATTTACATTAAAAATTAAAATTACACATAATTTACAATATCATACACACAGACTAAATGTATTTACATTTACATTGTTTCATGTGGTTAATGTGGAAATTCTCTCTCTCATATGTTTCAAGACAGCATCCTAAAATCTCCCCATTGAATGTGCCCAGGCGTCCAGGCTTCAGCCATCCTAAATTCTCACTCTTGCATGTATCCAGGCTTCAGACATCCTAAATTCTCCCTCTTGCATGTATCCAGGCTTCAGACATCCTAAATTCTCCCTCCGTATGTCTCCAGCTTTTCTGTTTCCAGCCATCCCTTTTCCCACAAGCAATTATCCCCAGGCCATCTCTTCTTCATCCTGTATTGTTCCAGCCATCCTTTGTATGTGTCCAGGCAACCAATTATCCTTTCCCTCCAATCCCTGGCCATTCCCCAAATTTTTGCTTTAACAACCTGAGCCTCTAATGCACTTATCTTTGCCGCTGTCCCTGACTCCCTCTACTTCTTCTCTTTACTCCTATGGATCGCACACTCTGCTCGGTGAATGATGCTGACATGACCTGCCATGATGTCATGCCAGCATCACTTTGAAGGATGCTAGCAGCTGAGCTGTGCACTGCAACACAGACACAGTTCCCGTCCACTGCTGGGCTGGCCACAGTGTCTTTGCTGCAATTCAGCTACAAAGTACACCCTTTAACTTCTGGCATACCACGTGAATGCACTGCTTTAATGGTGCTGATTCCTGGCATCTCACTCGTTCCCATTCAGTGGGTGGTGATCTGAATGGAGGTTCTTTAGGACCAGTACAACACTTACCACTGTCACCCGCTGTGAGACTGTCACCAGGTGTTGTCTGCAACTCCCCACCACCAACACCATAGTTTTGCCACTATGTCCATTCCCAGTGGTGTCAGAAAGAGTTTTGCCTAGGGCTTGTGTGCATGGCTATGTTTTTGCATGCTTGTTTTGTCTGCAGGCCCAAACCTCTGAGGTATTTTTGTGATGTGTTGAGAAGCCTGGAATAACCTAAAGCAGCCCATGTTTGTTGTTCACCTGCTTTAACAACAACTAGCTTAGGATATAGACTGGTGATTTTTATTTTTAAGGGTCAGGAGACAAGTCACTTTTTGTTTATTTTCATAGATCATGTATTTTAACTTTTACACTTTCACAATAACAAAAAAAGTCCAATATCCAAGAGAAAGTGCTAACTTATTTGCACTTAAAACCCTTAACCACATCACCACACCTTTGCAGCACAACACAGTGACAGGAAGTGGTCTCAAGGCAGGATGGTGTCCCACGCCTATAGGTAGTTCTACAGTTTTGCATTGAGAACAAATCCCAGTCAACAAACTTTAGAAAATCAGTAATTAGCCCTCCATAGAGAGACACTTCTATTCCAAGTGTTAGGCAAGTAGATGAAAATAAATAATAAACTAAATAAAAAAATAAACTGAAAGGAGATCTGTAGAAGAGCGGATGGCGTTTCCTATACATACTTGGTATTGTACACACAGCTCAGAATTGATGATATAGGGTCGTATTCACAGATATGTTTTTGCGTGGGCGTGCGTATTTTTATTAGGATCAGATGAACTGCAAATGCGTAGTAACTTTTTCCATGCAAGTTACGTAGTATTTACGCACGTAAGGCAAGGACTTGTGAATCGCACTTAGGGATATACGTACGGAGGGGCGTGGTCGTTTTCCGTACATTAGAAGTTACGTGAAAGTGGGCAGGGGGAGGCATTTAAATGAACATTTGAAGGCGCGGTTAGATAGATACGCACGTACGTAAGTAACATACGCACGTAAGTACACACATAGAGATAAGGATGCCCTATGGGGCGTAAGTCACCGAAAACCCGTCCGGGCGAGGGGGGTGTCATGTTTGTTGCCTTCCTATGCATGCGTAAAACCGTGCACGTAGTGAATACGGATCTGTGAATCTGGCAATAGTGTGTGGTAATCTTGGAGCTGAGTTTCTTAAGCATGTCCTTAAATACCCTGTTTTATATAATGTGGGTCAACTACCCTAACTAAACCGCTCTCACAGAGAAATTATCACCACAACTTATTGGGAGTTAAGTAGAAAACTTTTATTTTCAGTGGTCAATGTATTTTATGTTACTAGGAAAAAAAGTCACGTTTCAATTATCAGGTAGTCAAAAACCTGGCTGTACTTCCTCAGGGACCTGGGGGTGAAGGGAAGGGGGAGTGAAGAGAGAAGGAGGACGGATGTAACAGGGAGCTGCTGAAGGTACTTTAGGGGATACGTTTGTCTGCGGTGCCAATACTCAGTCCATGCAAACACATATGGACACAATAACAGGCTATTCTGCACCTGTGATCTGGACAACGGCATTAGACTAATGGTGGAAGAGCCACACATTCTGCTTATACCTTAGAAGAAGGGTAAGAAGATTGCTAGTTACACCTCCCTAGATTGATGCCCAGTAGGGTTGTGGAATCCATTGTGATGAAGCCTTTTGTTATGTAAGTGTTGCTAAATAAATGTTCATTGGATCTTATGATCCTTGTTATTGAAAAAGTAAACATGGCATATGGAAGGTGTCACAAAGAACGTTAAAGAACATTAATGTTCATACAATAAGGTTCATACGAAACAGTAGATTGACTAGTTAAACTAGATCAGTCTGTACAACAGTTTGAGTTGGATCTTTAATTCTTCAAAAAAAAGAAAGTATAAGAATGTTGAAGTGGGACTACCGGTGGGCGGTGCATTGCGATGGCCGCATATTAACAGCTCTCCCGGCGGTGGACCTTAAAATCCCCCTTCATCTATTAGTAAATTATAGACAAAAAGGGGGATAGTCGCACCGTACCCTACACGCGAATATCCTTTATATAAAGGGTGCAGCAAATAGCCTAATATAGTATACAATTGAAAGAGAGGGGAGTGGTGTTATATAGGATAACACCCAGGGCTAATTCAAAGTGCGCACTCAATTCTGCGTGTTAAATTAAGGTATCTATCTCTCATGAACAATAAATGAAACAGAAATAGCAATAACTTGATGCATTAAAACAAAAAAAGTTTTATTTATATGCTTTTAAGTAATATGATGAGCTGGTTCTAAAGCGAAATAAACAATTTCCTATTTCCCATGCGTTGTATGAATAGAACAATAATATTCAGTCAATTATGACATTCCATTGTATAAGCAAAAGGGTCTCCTCCAGAGTACAGATTCAACAGTATAAACTTACAATAAAGTTGGATACTAAGTAGCAATTATCTGTTATACAGAGTGACAGAAAAAGGGACTACTTATGTGCACAGGATATTGCAGTAAAAAATAAAGGCAAACAGATAGTTATTTGCAAGAAAGAAAGCACAATTAGTCCGTATGCAATAGAGTAAACACTGTGCATCAGATATAACTTCAAAATAGAGAACAGTGCAGTATAGGGTACAGGAGGTTTGCAGGTTAATGTGTTACTTATCCACTTGTAGCAGACTGGATACCAAGGCTTCTAGGTGCGAATACACTTGGGCACCATCCTATGCTAGTCCGGAAAGTACTGTCCCTGCAGGAGATAATTGTCTCACGACAATGCTTCGCCTCTTCCGAGGCATGTAAACGTCCCTTCCTATGCTGGTGAGGCTTGGAGCTGGATCCAGAGAGAGACCGTATAGCCGCCGGGAGGAGGAGAGAGTGTGGCGTCTCTCGATGCTGGAGATACCACGTGGCTGGTTTCCCCGACGCGCGTTTCGCGTGAGTGCTTTATCCAGGAGAAGCAGCTGACAGGTACTGTAGTTGATTGGCTTTTAAACGCCTCCCCACGAATCAGCTGTTCGCGGTTACGGCACCTGACTGACATAACGAGCATGGAGCAGACCGACATCATGTGATAGCGAGTACAACCTTGAATAAACAAATAGGTATTACTAATATGATAAAACGGCAGGCATAGAATTTAAATGCGCCGAGTCCATATGGGTAAATGCAATCTAGCAGGGTCTGCCATAAATAATATGGCCGTTATGCAAGAAAATGAGAGAAAGATAAAATGAATATGAGGGCGCTACTGCAAATGGGTTATAATAATAATAATTAGGCAAGTGGCTGAAACGTATTATTAAAGACATTAATGGAAGAGAATCTTGCCATCATAAATGAAATAGGACACAAATGCAGAGTTTAGCCAAAATGCAAATACATTGCAATGTCACCACTAATATGGAAAATTAATAACTGCATATAAGGCTAAGCAAATATTTAGAAATGGATATCATTATTGTGATAGAAATAGTACAAAGATACAAGGTATAGCCAAAAAGCAACAATGTTGCAATGTAAGGAGTTGTTGCCATATGTGTAGTAACGCTTAAAAGAGAGATTTTATATCAGGATTTCTAAAGATAGTAGGTTCAAAGGTGCACAGTTGTACTGTGTATAAGAGGGAGGAATATCGTTATAAAAAAGCAGTGTAAGTGAGATTTTCATTCATTCCGCCCGGGGTTACCGTGCCCAGGAGGAAGATCCACCTCAATTCCTTCTATAATAGGGTCCTGTTTATATCACCCCCTCTCGGGTTCTTGTGAATTTTCTCAATCACGAAAACTTTAATACCCTTAGTGTTAGAGTTGTGTGCCTGTAGGAAATGCCTGGCTACAGGGGTAAGGGCCTTCAGCTTCTTAACATCAGAGGGGGCGTTGGTAATGGAATTGAGGTGTTCCATAAGACGTATCTTAAATTTTCTAAAAGTTTTGCCCACGTATTTAAGGCCACATGGGCATTCTAGGCAGTATATGACATGGGTCGTGTCACATGTTGCAAAATGACGAAAGGGATGTTTTGTCCACAAGGATGACTTCCCTCAGATGCAGGGAGTGCTGTTGTTTTAGTAGTAGAGAGATGGCTGTGGACTAATGTGTCCCTGAGGTTTTTAGCCCTCCGCCAGCACATACTGATGTGTCCCCCCAAGGCCAACGTATAATCTTCATCCGTCGTAAGGATGTGAAGATGTCTTTTAAGAATAGTTTGAATTTGTTGGGCTTGAGAACAATAGGTACCTATGAATCGTACCTTCTGAGTAGTATGGTCCTTATTTTTGGGGAAAATGAGGTTGGTACGTGGAGTATTTAATGCCTTGTGGTATACTGCCTTTAGGGCTTTAGGATGATATCCCCTTTGTAGTAGTCTCTCTCGTAATTCTAAGGCTCGTGTTTTGAATGTTACCTGAGTCGAACAATTCCTTTTCAGTCTTAGGTATTCTCCATGTGGGATACCCCGTAAAGTGGAGGGTGGATGGGCACTGCTGAAATGAAGAATACTGTTAGTAGCTGTTTCTTTACGGAATAAATCCGTTGAAATGTTACCCTCTGGGTCCACCTGTATGGAGATATCCAAAAAATCAATGCTGGTCTGACTGTAATTGGTGGTCAGTCTGAGGTTGTAGGGGTTGGTGTTCAAGTTATTAATAAAAGTTTGAAAGAGTTCTATATCCCCATCCCAGAGGATAAACACGTCATCGATATAGCGTAGCCACATGAGGATGTGTGATGTCACGTCCTCATGTGCATCCGTAAAGACACATTCTTGCTCCCACCAACCTAAATATAGATTCGCATAAGTTGGTGCGCAAGAACTGCCCATGGCCATCCCCCGGGTCTGTATGTAGTATTGGTTGTTAAACATAAAGTAATTCTTAGTCAGAACGAATTTCAGAAGGCTCAAGAGGAAAGTGTTGAATTCCTTATTGTCTCTTATGGTGATAAAGTGTGCAATGGCTTTGATCCCTGTATCATGTTGTATGCTGGTGTATAGGGATTCAACATCGCATGTTATGAGCCAGGTCCCTGGTGTGACCGTGAGATCGTGCAGTCTAGATAAGAGGTAGTAAATTATACCCTTTGCAGGCCAATTTTGGTTTGGGGGAGGAGAATCTCCTCAACCATCAATTGGGGACAAAATCGCCGCCGGGAAGCACTTTGAAGCCCCGGAGTCAGGTCCGAAGGATCTCTGTGCCAGTGCCCACGTGGTGTGCTCCTTATCTCTAGGCCCTATTTACACTTACTTGGGCCATGATCTCTGACTGAGTTGGGGACTTTTTCCCCTCCAGAGTTGCAGCTGTGCTGTTCTGATCCTCTGGGGCAGCTGTCGGAGGAGTCCCGGTGAACGCGCTTCTCTGTATTGTGGTGCCAGTGGGAGTTGCTGTAACGGAGGAGCTGAGTAGGCCTGCCATACTAGAGGAGGGATGACTTTGAGCCTTTCTGCTAAGGCTAGGGGGTACAAGGCTGTCTGCTGGGAGTGATTACTGGCGCGCAGGTGACTTTTTGCTTATCTGCCTGTTGGGGCTGGGGGACGCTGCTCCTGAACAGTACCCCTGAGGAGGCCATTGAAGCAGGGCTCCCTTGATCGGATGGAGGCCATTAGCTAAGCTGCGGTGCCTGATCTTCAGTGGGCAGTATACCCTGGATCCTTTCTTGTGGTGAATTATCTGGACACAGCAACGGACCTCTTCTTTACTTATTATAGCTAAACTGGGGCTTGGTAAGATCTGTTGTGGCCCATTATATTAGCTGCATCTATCAGTGCTGACTACAATACTGTTTGGCCCAGCAATAAATCTGGATTTTCCTACTGTTAATACAGATACAGATAAGCTAATACATATATCCCTGTAGACTGACTCTTTTGCAATATTTAGCAGATTAAGTGAGAGGTTACAGATCTATTACAATACAAAGATCTTGTGATCCTACATACAGGTTACTTCAGCTACTGGCGTTTTGTGGAGCTGTGACGCCATCTTATTATCACAGAGTCTCCATTTTGTAAGAATCTTATCTCATAGGTTAATATTGAAATTGAAATTGAACTCTCAATACTATTTGGTTGCATAGAGGCATATTGGAGTACAAATACCCCTCTTTTGTGACTTTCTCTAGCGACTTCCGCCTCTTGGATTGCTGTTGAAAGTTTATCTAATACCAAACTCTGTTTACTCAGATTGTTTGACTACTCCTGATTATTACACGTGCTTATTGTGCTCTTATCGGATACCACCTGTAACCTGCCTAAGCACAGGAAAGCATAGGTTGCCTGATATTACACTAAACTTTCCAATCAGACTGCATCTGGACCATAATCCTGTACTCGGAGCGGCGGGGAGATAGCAGCGGTGATTGCCCTTACGCCATCAAAGCATAGATACTTGCTACATAAAAAACAATGGGTTACCTACACTTCACACTATTTGATATAGGTCGGCTGATTGTAAGCAAGACAAGGAACACTCGTAACAATATACCTGTCGAAAGGTTTTACATTGGGTATTCTAGGTCAGTGCTCCTCAACGTTTTCTCACCCTTGGCACACCTAAGCCCTTCCCAGAAATCCGCGGCACACCAAAAGCAAAATATACAAAAAAAGCAGGAATTTCAAATTACATACTCAGATATTACATTAATTGTTATTTTTTATTTGATAAATTAAAAATCGCAGCTAATAACTGTTTTTTTCTTACAACTAATTTAACTATGTTAGCCCCTATCATGTGTCTGCAGTCTCCCCAGTAGTCCCCATTCATGTGTCTCCAGCCTCCCTAGTATTTTCCCATTCATGTGTCTACAGCCTCCCCAGTATCACCAATCATGTGTCTCCAGCCTCCCTAGTAGTTCCCATTCATGTGTCTGCAGCCTCCCCAGTATAAACAATAATGTGTCTTCAGCTCCAGTGTTCCGCATTCATGTATCTGCAGCCTCCCCAGTATCCCCTTATTTCCTTAAGGCAAGGTCTTCCAGTGCTTTTTTTCCTGTTTGAGGCATTGCAATGCGGCACACTTGGCAACATCCCGTGGCACACTGGTGTGCCATGGCACACTGGTTGAGGAGCACTGTTCTAGGTTAAGCATGACCATTTTTTTTTTTGTCACGCTTAGCTGAATGTTTCTGGTTTAAGCTATAACTTAGAGTCACAGTCGCTAGATTAGTAGATACTTAGTGTGATATACTTCAGTATCTATTCTATTGTACTGTTATTTTAAGCATGCCAATGTAGGGCAAGATGGTATAGGTGTTGCAACTCTAACCATTTTTTATCCCTTAGTGTACTCATCTTTCAGTGGGCAGAATGACTATATGACTAAACATCCATGTGTTGTTCTCCTTAATGGTCATCGCCATATTTGCAATTAGTCTGAGGTAAGCGTACTACCACTCGGATACCAAAAATAAATAAAAAATAAAAGAAATACAAAATTAAAAACTACAAAAAAAGTAGAGAGCGAGCTTTTATACCTATTTGGGTCACTACAGGCCCTTCAGTAGTTGAAGAGTTGTCTTTAGGGGATGGACAAGTTTTTAGATAAAAACATGCCATCCAAAGGTTCTCAACAAGCTTCTGGGGCTAAAACCTCAAGGCACAAACAGACAGGTTCCAAAACTGCCCCCTCTTCGTCTGCTAGAGTTAAAGGCGGATCGCCCTCCACAAGTGGAGTACAGGTGGAACCACTTACACTCTCCTCAGAATCTCTCACAAATATAGCTCAAGAGCTTTCTAACTATTTAATGCCACTCATTGATAAAAAAACTTGACCGCATGCAGACCCTTTTTGACGCGGCTATTGCAAAAATTGAATCAAACACTAATAGAGTGACAGCTGTAGAAAAAAGGACAAGTGACACAGAGGATCGAGTGGTGGGTATGCAAGCTACCCTATATTCACAGGAAATTACTATTAAGAATCTTACTGAAAAGGTTGATGGCCTGGAGAACAGGCACAGGCGGAATAACCTCTGCTTTGTGGGGATCCCGGAGGGGGTTAAGGGTGACAAATTGCTGGAATATTTGTCTAAAGATATTCCGTTGGGTTTGGGAATTGCCGCAGATATAGGCGTCCCACAAATTGAAAGGGCACACCGTTTGGGCCCAGAGAGACAGGGAGAGAGAAATAGACCTCGCCCTGTCATAGCAAAATTCTTGGATTACAGAATTAAAGAAGCTTATCTGGCGGCATATCATAAAAATCAACAATTGTTAGTCCTCCTCTTTCAAGATTTTTCATTTACAGTGTCAAAAAGGTGAAAAGCTTTTGCTGAAATTTGAAAGTCGTTATATGCCCAGCGCAAGCGGTTCTCTCTGCTTTACCCAGCAAAACTGCATCTGTTGGATAATGGTCATACCTATTACTTTAATACCCCAGCTGAGGCAAACAATTATCTCGCACAGCGTCCCCCCTCTCCACACGTGCAGGAAGAGAACGAAGATAGATAAGAAATCTAAAAATTCTGAATATTATACAACAAGAGATAGATAAGACTACTAATAATTCTGAATAATATAAAACAAGGGATAGTTAGGAATCCTAATAATTCTAAATATTTGACAAAAGGGATTCTTAGGAGTCTAAGTTACAAGTCCATAAAGTATTTGAGTGCAACACTACATTGTTGAAGTGTTTTGAATGTTCTTACATGTTATAATAATACTTAATCTGGTTTGGGTCACACTTTGGTGGAGACCCCAAACCATTGTTACATGTTGGTAGGAAAAGTTTAGTAAATGTAGACTGTGCACATTGTACCTATTTAACGTATACATTATGTTTGTATTTTGCATTTAAGGCTTGTATTGTTGGTGAAGATTGTGGCATTGCTTACTTAATCCACCCATCAGGGAAAATAAATGTCAGAGCTTCTCCTTCACACTGGAAATACATCAGACTAAAAATGTGGATAACAGAGGTAGGATGACCATGCCACAGCCCTCGTCACATGCAGCACATACAACACACACAAAAACCGGCTTCAAGGTAATCTCTTGGAATGTAGGGGGTCTTAACTCCCCAATAAAATGCAAACGAGTCATATCGCATCTTAAAAAATTTCGCCCTGAGGTTATATTCCTGCAAGAGACTCAATGGGTGGAGAGAGACGCTCCTTCCTTGCGCTCCCCATGGATAGGCAATTGCATATACACTCCATATCAAAATTAATTTGAGAGAAGTAGCGATTGTGTTCAATAAATCCCTTCAAGTAGAACTGAGGGAATGTATTAGAGATCCAGAGGGCAGGTACATCATATTGGATGTGAGGATATCGCAAACCAAATATACTCTAGTGAATATATATGCACCTAATTCGGCATGCCATGCATTTTTCAAGACTTGTCTCAAGTGCTCCATCAGCGAATTAATGCACACTTAATACTGGGAGGCGATATGAACACGGTGGATGACCCTACTTTGGATAAGTTACCCTCTCTTCCCTCTAGAACTAATACACGATGGCAACATATTCATGCCCTTAAAATTAACCATAATCTCACTGATCCTTGGAGGCTTCTTCACCCTAACGAAAAAAAAAACTATACTTTTTGTTCCCCAGTACATCACAGCCTATCTCATATTGATTACATATTGGTGGCAGACAGGCTGATCACATCTATACAGTCAGCAAATATTTATGATATACTTATCTCTGACCATGCTCCAGTCACGATAGAGTTGGAATACCCAACTCCTGTGGAATACACCCATTTGTGTCGCTTCCCAGATTATTTTACGCATTCAGTTGATTTTCATAGATACCTTAATGCCCAATGGGGAGAATACCTATATAACAATATTGACCATTGGGAAGATCCTAGATTATTTTGGACGGCATCAAAAGCCGTAATGAGGGGGCATATAATTAGCTACACCGCTAAGCAGGGGAGAGACCGTAAAGCCAAAGAGGCTGCACTGCGGGGGGGACATGTCAGACGCATTTCAACATTATGTTGATGATCCTTCGGAGGATCATTATAACACCTATAATTAAGCACGTCGGATCTTGGAACAGTTTCAGATGACACATGCAATGCGTGGCCATGCGTTTGTTCAACAGAGATATTATCGGTGGGGGAATAAAGCCGGAAAGCTATTGGCGGCCATGTCCAGGCCACGGGGCGGACAAAGATACGTGGCGGCTATTAGAGACCCTTTGACTTCTAAGCTTCATACAAAATCGAAGAAAATTCTAACTCAGTTCCATGATTATTACCAGCGCCTATACTCAGCAAACCTGATAGACTGTAATATACAACAACAATTTCTGAATGAAGCTAGGCTTCCTAAGCTTACCCCTGACCAAAGAGAACTACTGGATGGGGACATCACGGCAGCAGAAATATCCGCAACAATTAAATCATTACACCTAGGAATGGCCCCGGGTCCTGACGGATTCACTGTCAACTATTATAAAATCTTGGCTCATCAAATCGCATCTCCTTTAGAGGAATTGTTTAGAAAAATACACAGACATGGTGACCGTGATCCTACCTTTAATGAAGCTTACACAATATTGCTTTCCAAACCAGATAGGGATCCAAAACTGGTTGAGTCATACCGGCCAATATCTCTGTTGAACACCAACTTTAAAATTCTGGCAAAGTTAATGGCCACGCGTCTGCAGTCAATTTTACCTTCTCTGTTGACCCAACACCAGTTGGGTTTTGTGAATGGGAGGCAATCGGTCAAGGGTATCCGTTCAGCCATTGCAGCAACAGTGTTTTCCCATGGCCAAGCAAACACAAATAACATCTTACTTAGCCTAGATACCAACAAGGCCTTTGATTCTGTTCAGTGTTTTCCCATGGCCAAGCAAACACAAATAACATCTTACTTAGCCTAGATACCAACAAGGCCTTTGGTTCTGTTCAGTGTTTTCCCATGGCCAATTTAAAGGCATAAAAATGGGTAAGGTGGAGACCAAAATGACAGCTTTCACGGACGATCTATTACTGTATATATCTAACCCTAGCGTGTCTCTTCCTCAAATCTTGGAGACACTGGAGACATTTGGGAGGATATCTGGGTTTACTGTAAATAGGGACCAATCTATTGCAATGTGCTTGACTCCAGGGATTCATGTTCCCAGCTGGGGGAGGGTGTTGCAAATTCAATGGGCTAAGGAATCTATTAAATACCTGGGCATTACCTAAAAACCCATCCCACTTATACAAACTAAACATAAAACCAGCAATACGAGAAATAGAAGGGGAGTTGGGAGCGTCTCTCTCTTTCCTACACGGGAAGAATAAATATGATAAAAATGATCTCATTACTACTTCATCTCATCCAAGTTCTTCCCTTAATTATAACTAAATCTGATATTGCCCACATATATGCGATTTATCGGAAATTTATTTGGGCTAAAAAACGTCCACGCATAAGTCTAAAACGTCTCCAACAACCCAAAACTAATGGTGGATTAAACTTGCCAGATATTGCTACCTACAACCAGGCAGCACATGTGAGATATTTACGTGACTGGCTGTAAGGGACAGAAACATATTCCAATCCACCTTTGGAAATATCATTTCTTAATGGAATAAATTTAACTAATTTCTTACACCGCCCGGACCGAGAGATTGCCTTGGAGCTGAAAGATAATCCCCTATTGTGGAACACATGCAAAGTTTGGCACATATTTAGACACAAACATAACCTACATTCCTTTTCGACAATTCATTTAACATTAACACATAATCCAGATTTCCACAGTGGCATGGCATCCTATCCGTTTACGATTTGGAGGGTAGGTGGGATAATTAACATAGGATCTCTTCTTGACAAAAGGGCTAAACGCCCGGTTAGCTTTACGGAAGCCTGTGATAAATTCCAAGCGATACAGGCCTTTTCGGTAGCCTTCTTGCAACAATCCAACTGGACAACTGGCTAATTAGAGATCACCCTTCTAAAGGGGCAATATCCCATAATTCTACATTTCTCAGAGATATTATTGAGTATGAAAATGTAAGGTCAGGTGTTGTACAATGGTGCTCAGTTTTTCCTAATGTCACAATTCCTTCCTTATTAAAACATTTGCAAATGTCATGTAAACTTATGCCGGCAAATACTTACACAGAGATGTTTATTAACATTTTTCACTATGCATATTTATCGCCCGTTAGAAGATTTAAAATGGGTAGTCTAACTAATACTAATTGTCTTAGATGTAATCAGCCAGAGACCTATTTCACTGTTTTTGGAGTTGCCCAATAATACGGTGCTTCTGGAGATTCGCAAATTCGCGGAGGAACAACTGGCTAGTCTTGTTCCCCTTACTCCTGAGTGGGCAGCGAAAAAGTAGAGGGGAAAAGAAGCTGCTACTTATAATTAGTGCGGTTGCTTGCAAATCTATTTTGCACTTGTGGTTACATCGCACAATGCCCCTATATCTTTATTTAAAAGCAAATTATTCTATGCCTTTAAGATAGAGTGGGTGGAGACTATGCTGAACAAGGAGGAGTCCGCGGAGTGTTTCTTCCAGGTCTGGGAGGCATATATTAACTTATTACCAATAGAACTTAAAAGACAAATACATCTTAGTTTTCATCAAACAAGCTGGTGTCTATGCCGTGAAATTGCCAATGATCCCCCTATATTACTGGACTAGATCACTCCGTGGGCTTCCTCTTCACATTCTGAGGGGTTGGATATTAAACCAAACTAGTATCGGAAG
>WWET01003853.1:98151-108428 GCA_011038615.1 Limnodynastes dumerilii | reverse complement strand
TGTCAAATAAGGGGAAATAGGTCAAACCATGCAAATACCTAATGAATAATGACTAGGTTATTGCATTTAAAAAAATTATAAGAAGAAGAAATAAGGTTGTGCAAATTATTCCCCAACACGTTATGATTTTTCAAAGGTTGAAAACGTCAGCAGGTTGTGTAAAAAGGGTAACTGCACCCAATACAGAAAATATAGTTTGTGTGGAAGATCCCTTTGTGAAACCCTGTCCCACAGACTGCACTGCAGGTATGAAAATAAAGCAGCAAGTAGAATGTCACTAGACTTGCAGCACGAGAGCTGAATTCCACACGTTAAATGTTTTTACTGGCAATGCGCATGCCAGATGTTCTGCAATGTATCTTCTGGCGTATGGAACTTATTTCCGTGCACCTGGAGGCTCATCCCCTCAGCCCACCTAAACTACGTAAGGTGGGTAGGGGGAGCATTTAAATTGTGCAGTAGGGGTGGGGTTTAGTGGTTACTCGAGGATCAGCGATCGTACGTACCACTGATCAGCATGCGTGACTTAAGGTTGTCTTATAGCAGCAGGTGGAGTAACAGACGAACTCACACTCCTCTTCCATGTGGACTGCCAGACCTTTGTGTGTGCGGTAAACACATGTAGTCAGAATCCAGTCCTATGCCTTTAACTATGTCTTTTACACTCTCTATGCCAATGTAACCATCAATTATATAAAATTAAAATAGTGCAAAAGACAAGTAAATTAAGAATAATTTTTTAAACAAGTAAAAACTAAATTGTCAAAGCACAAAAATGTATTATAGAAAAATCATTGATGATAAAGGTAACTGTTAAAACTAAAAGCAGAAAATCATTTTACAGGTACTGCCCACCATTTAGCATACTTCTTACTGGCTTCTTGGGGGCAATCCATACGAGATGAAACGTTTACATTTTTAAAAGTAAAATTAATTAATTAATTAAATGTTTGCTCATCTTCTAATTGAATAAAAACAGGAAAAATGAAAACCAATATAGGAAATTTCATAGATCACCATGAATAATAAGGCTCTTCACTATGGCCCGGATTAACACTACTGGATGTAGAGCACATACATCCGTAGTTTACAGTTTTTTGCTACTGCGCATATGTGGTAAAAAATTACGCAATCTGTGTATCTTTTCGTTAAGTAGATTGTGTATATGCGGTCTTAAAGACCGCATATGCGCAATCTACGTAACAAAAAGATACGTAGATTACGTAAAAAATTTACTACACATGCGCAGTAGAAAACTACAGACGTTTTTGATATACATCTGGTAGTGTAGAGACATGCTCAAAGGTGTTAATAAGCAGTATTTATTCTCATAAAAAAAATGATTTGTTGTTTCAAAGCTGACAGAACATTTGCAATACATACTGTGACAAATATTCTTTATTTTCATCATGACCAACTTGGATCTTCAGAATTTCAACCCTTTATAATGATCGAAAAGACCCCCTTACTGCCGAGTGTTTAAAAAGCATTTAGTCTCCGTTTGCAATTTGTATCCATTTGTAATGCATTCCATTCCATCGGTCAGCCTTTGATTGGGGTGTAAATTTGTATTTACAAGTGGACATGATTTTGTATACCAAACCACTGCCATTTTTTCCACAAGTCAGAAAACTTAATTTACAGTATGATTGGAAGTCTGTTGGTGTTAGTTGATATCAAAGTGATTGCACAGATGTATGGATATCGCCATCCTGGGAATGCGGATCTCCATGTAGCCTATAATTAGACAGAAACTAATCTGAAGTAATTTGTTTTTTATTCACAGCATTAATATTATATAATTAGTCAAATTTGCATTTAATTTTAATAATGACAATGTAAAAACTCTGGGTTGATCTATAAATAAGACCATACACATTGTATAACAGCCGTCTTTAAATAAAAAAAATATATATTCTGTTGGACCTTGCCTCTGGGCTGGGATTTCTTCTTTGACATCAACAACTGAAAGCAGCTTTAAAAGTCTACCTGCCACATATACAATATAGGAGGTAGGTATTCTGGGGCTGAATCAATAATGAAACCATCAATTCCCTAATACTAGTAACATTACTAAAAAATTACCAAGGCACCTATTACAAGTGAGATAGTCAAGATAGCCGTCTACAGCTCAACAGCATGCAGCAAATCCCAGAGGGAGAGAGGTATTTTCAAATACACACATCTGACAGCTAATTGCCGACTGTGCATTGGGAAAAATGTCACATACTAGAAATTCACGCCGCAGACCATCTGCAGCATCCGGTGATTCCAGACAGGTTAGTGCACTTAGGCTGCAGGAAGGGGATGGATCGGAAAAGGGGAAGGTTCAGTAAAATGGAAGGGGAGGGTGAGGATTAGCCTAAGGTTTGGGGAAATAGGGATCGGCGCTTACCTGTCTGTACTGGGGCAGTAACTATCGCTTGCGCTGCCTATTCAGAAATGGCCCTGTCACAAAAGGGCCGTTCTCAGCGGTGAACCACACCCAGCAAGAGACACCACAATGTCCATGATATGATGACCAAGTAATTTCACCAAAGCAGAGAGGAAAAACATTCATTATATTGTTTACTGTAAATGCATATACTCATAAGGTTGAATAAACATTGTTGTGGATCACTATAAAATACGGTGAATTACATTTGTCTTTCAAGATACCAATGAATCATAAAAACTAACCCTTATTGTCACATGATATAAATATGTAACCCATTTACTGGTATTTTGGTGTTCTTACCGGACTTACCATTCTCCATTAGACCGTATGTCGTTTAATTAAACCATTTAATAACATAAGCTTAGTAACACTGTAAAGTTACACGTAGATATCATGCATATAATTTCTGGAAGTTTATTTCAACAGTGTGATTCATGACAAAAGAAAATCACTAACAGCTCCTTACAAAGACAAGATTCCCAGAAACCTGCTATTTGCTAATGCCAGGTCAATGCAATAAGGGTCTGAGTCACAACATAGAAACCGTTTCCTTTAACCAGGACTGTACTTGCCACACAATACCTCCTACACCTATTTCAATATACCAAAAGTTTACCCTACACAAATTGTAATTTAAGCAATACTCTACCATTTACAAATATTTAAATGGTTACAATAATGAAGCTAGGAAATCTCAGGTTTTTTTTAACACTTAATACTATTCACTGTGTGTGGAGATAGCCAGACATAAAAATGTGTGAAAACACTAATACGACAATATACTGAAAAGAGTACTTCTACAAGAACAAACACTGTTTTTCTCCAAGCACTTCCATATTCTCAGGTGGATGTTGGTGCTAGTTTTACAGTGTGTCTGGCAAAAGAGAATCAAGGGAGCAAGTCTATATCAGCAATAGTAGATTACCATGGTAATAAGCATGCTGTGAGTTCTGAAACAGCACGGCGACCTATCTCACACAGGAGTCATGCACACCAGCTGGTTTCATGTTGCCTAGAGGTTCACAAACTGTCAGCTGGTGATAGGATTTTCAAAAGCTACGTTTCACCCTAGATATGAGCTTCTTCAGGGATCTAGGTACCTGTATTAGACGCTGCATTAAATGTGTATAGGAGCTGTTGTACCTGGAAACCAGAACTATGTACCATTGGCTATCAATATGTATGATGAGAATGGGGGATATGGTTTTCCGCTAACGGATGGAACAAAAAATGTAAAGCAAAACTATCTTATGGGTAAGTATACCAAAACATAAGGACCATAGATAAAATAGAATATATAATGAAGTATACAGTAAAAGAAAATGTAAGCATATGGTATATATGAAACATGTAAGACAGCATGGTATCTTAAAACAATGAATTCATAAAAACAATAAGAGAATTAGAACACTGGACTGGAATAAAAGAATAATGAGGTTAAGAAAATATATAAATATAATGGGCTAGATAAAAGCCAATATTGACTGGAATAACGTATAAGAATAATAATTACATAAGGACTGACCAAGGGTCTTGAAATACGGGGTGTATATAGAATGAATTTAATATTTCCCTCAAACTATCAGCCTATTTCCCAGCTCCCAGCCCCTCAATGCTGCTAGAGAAACTTGCCTACACTCGCCTCACTCACTCCCTTTTCTCACATGATCTTCTGGATCCTCTTCAGTCAGGCTTTTGTTCTCGACACTCCACAGAAACTGCATAGACTAAGGTTGTTAATGATTTAATCACTACTAAATCTAAAGGTCACTACTCTCTTTTAGATCTCCTGGATATTTCTGCTGCATTTGACACTATCTACCACTCTCTTCTCATACAATTGTTACAGGAACCTTGCAGTTTATGTATCACAGCTCTGTTTGCAAGTACCAAATAAAAATAAGCTATAAAAAAAAAACAAAAAAAAAAAAAAACATGTTGATTTCAGGGGCAGTCAAGATAATTTAATACTTTGCATGCAGGAATATATCATTGAATTGGTTACTGCACACAGATACTGACCAGCTTTACTTTTACACTGCTATTTAGACTTGGGATAGGAAACATCACCCCTCAACTCTAATACTGTTTGCAGCAGATATGACTCCCATGAAATCAACATGATTTGCCCAGGAGTAACTTTTCTCTCTTATTTTAAATCTCTGAATCAGGTCGCCAATCCCTAGGCATGGGTGTGGGATGCTCCAAATGGTAAGTATCCCCAACACATTCCCAATTCCTTACCCTAACCCTCGCCTTCCCCAGAGCCTGACCCTAAACCTCCCCTTCAACAGCACTAACCCTTACCCTCCCCCTAACACTAAAAGTCCCCAGAGAGGTTACTTTCCTCTCCTGCGGTGGGTCTGCGGCGCTTCTGAAAATGAATGGGTGAGTATGCCAAGTGTAATGCTCCATGTAATGTGATGGCACTATATAAAACAGGTTAATAAAAAAAATAGGAAGGTTCTAGTTAAAAATCTAGTGTTAATGTTACAGATCCACCATGTCTCTTCTTTATAAATGAGAAAGATCTAATCCCCCCTTCTCCAAGACTTTAGTTTTATTCCAACAATATAACACAGACAGTTGATAATTTTGTGCGACAAGAAAGTGCTGGGGAATACTGTAGCTAGCCATGACCCTCTTATTATTTCTTATATGCTCTGATTCTCAAAGTTTAGGGGATCCTATTGTGCGGCCCACAAATTTAAGCCCACAAGGGCATCATATAAAATATCTTGTACCTTTTTAACTACAGATAATTTTCCCTTTTGTGGAGAATTCTCTCTCATTGGCAGTGGAATTAAAGTTGATTACAGCTCTAGTAGATTGTTTTCTTAGTCGTCTGGCACCTCACACAACAGTGAAAGAAACAGTTTTTTATTACTAGCCATGAGCCTATTGAGTTCTTTGGATTCCTAGGAAGCAGAGCACTGGGGGCCATTTTTTCCTGTATATTGTCTGCTCTTTTAAAAGTAATTTGTTTCCTAAGGCAATTCAGGTGGTGGTTACTATTGGCTGGGATAAAGTTAATGCAACTACTTTTTGGCGCTATTCAGCTGTAATGTTTGAATTGCTCTAATTTGAATTAATATAGCTAAGAAAGTTCTGTAAGGAGCCAGAATCACCACACATAGCCCTAACCATATTATCCACTAAACAACCCTCTAAATCCAGATCCACAGTTTCAAGATTTTAACAACTCCTTCAATGAATGATCTGATAGACGGGAAATTGTACACACTACCCGAACCTTTGTTAGATTGTCTGACCATGCTGAGGCGATCCTTATAGGACAGGCACAGCAGCGGACATCAAACGATAAAAGATGAACTGCTCTGCGCTCCACTCTTCTACAAATGCAATGTAGTCCAGATATCATCACTGAATATACTTATTAACTTATATTTAGTGTTTAAAACCTAGCGAACTTGGATTTTTCCCTCAACATGCGGCCTATGGGAATGCTATTTTAAATGTACTGTGTTGATTAAACAGACAAGTTATAATACGTTAAACCAATGGCTGACTAGCAGTTAGTCCTTAGCTTCCATGCATTTCAAGTTGTGGAAAAATCCAAGTTCAATAGGTTTAAAACACTAAAATGGTCAGCTCCAGACTGGGTCGTTTTAAGTATGAATGCTTACCTAAGTTACGCACTGCTAAGGAAAATGCACTTCCCTCTCACTTACATAACTTAGCTAACTTACATGTTTGGAACCCTACCTTAACTTTTCCTTGTGTACCACTGTGCGTACGTAATGCACTGTCGTTCACAAGTGCCTAACCAAGCTCATACTGTACAATTTAAATGCCTCCCCCACCCACAATGCGTATAATCGCTTTGCATAGGGATGGCACACCCTATCATACGGAGTTACAAACAAGTTACTTACGATCAGAGTTACGATGAGTAACATCTGCCACACGCACTTGCAGCGTATTCCCACGACCGGATTTAGACATGCCACATGCGTAAATTCGCTGTCGTTATTAAGTCTGAACCTGGCCCTATAAATTTAAATACCTAATAAGTATATTAAGTGATATCCTTTTGGACATTGTATTTGTCTAAGAGTGGAGTGCAGAGCAGTTAATCTTTTATCATTTCATACAAAATTCCCTGCTTCACAGTGGGAATCCAGAGAGCTCTAGGGAAATCACTGCTCCCTTAGATAAAACAGCCTAGTGTAGCTCCCCACCAGACTAGTTTCTTTTGGAGGCCTAGCGCAGATATTAAGCATTTACTACAGTGGCAGTCAGAACTGCTGTACAAACCAACCAATACTATTATTTATCTGCAACAACCATCAGCTGA
Organism: Limnodynastes dumerilii; assembly: GCA_011038615.1. NCBI lineage: Eukaryota > Metazoa > Chordata > Amphibia > Anura > Limnodynastidae > Limnodynastes > Limnodynastes dumerilii. The sequence goes on along the minus strand of WWET01003853.1, from coordinate 101,673 downwards.
CTGGCCTGACACCTGCATAGTGTACAGTTGAAACTCGAAAAATTAGAATATCGTGCAAAAGTTAATTTATTTCAGTAATTCAACTTAAAAGGTGAAACTAATATATTATACGGACTCATTACATGAAAAGTGAGATCTTTCAAGCCTTTGTTTGTTTTAATTTGGAAGATTATGGCTTACAGTTTATGAAAAAATCAAAATCTCACAAAATTAGAAAATTATATGAAATCAATAAAAAAAGGTTTTTACATACAGAAATGTCAGCCCTCAGAAAAGTATAATCATGCATATGTACTCAGTACTTGGTTTGGGCCCATTTTGCACAAATTACTGCCTCAATGAGGCGTGGCATGGATGCTATCAGCCTGTGGCACTGCTGAGGTGTTATTGAAGACCAGGTTGCTTCAATAGCGACCTTCAGCTCTTCTGCATTGTTCGTTCTCATGTCTCTTCTTTCTCTTGGCAATGCCCCATAGATTCTCTATGGGGTTCAGGTCCAGCGAGTTTGCTTGCCAATCCAGCACAGTAATCCCACGGTCATTGAACCAGGTTTTGGTTCCTTTGGTAGTGTGTGCAGGTGCCAAGTCCTGCTGGAAAATGAAGTCACCGACTCCATAAAGCTTGTCTGCTGAAGGAAGCATGAAGTGCTCTAAAATGCCCTGGTAGACAGCTGCGCTGACTGTGGACCAACACCAGCAGATGACATGGCTCCCTAAAATCAACACAGACTGTGGAAACTTCACACTGGACTTCAAGCATCCTGGATTGTGTGCCTCTCCATTCTTCCTCCAGACTCTGGGACTCTGGTCTCATCCGAAAAGAGTACTTTGGACGACTGAGCAACAGACCGGTTCTTTCTTTCTTTAGCCCAGGTAAGACGCTTGGGACGTTGTTTGTTGTTCAGGAGAGGCTTGTCAAGAGGAATACGACATTTGAAGCCCATGTCCAGGATATGTCTCTATGTGGTGGCTCTTAGTGCACTAACTCCAGCTTCAGTCCAGTCCTTGGGCAGCTCTCCCACACTTTTGAATGGCCTTTTCCTAACAATCCTCTCCAGGCTGCGGTCATCCCTGCTACTTGTGCACCTTTTTCTTCCACATTTTGCCCTTCCACAAGTTTCAATTAAGATGCTTTGATACAGTACTTTGAGAACAGCCAACTTTGTTTGCAATTTCCTTGTGGAGAGTGTCAATGTGGGTTTTCTGCACAACTGTCAGATCAGCAGTCCTCCCCATGGTTGTGAATTCTACTGATCCAGACTGAGAGACCATTTAAAGGCTCAGAAACCCTTTGCATGTGTTTGGAATAATTTGCTGATTAGAATGTTACAATTTGAGCCTACAATATTGAACCTTGTCACATTATTCTAATTTTGTGAGATTTTGATTTTGGGGTTTTCATAAGCTGGTAACCAATAATCAACAAAATTAAAACAAATAAAGGCTTGAAATATCTCACTTTGCATGTAATGAGTCTATATAATATATTAGTTTTACCTTTTAAGCTGAATTACTGAAATAAATTAACTTTTGCACAATATACAAATTTTTGGAGTTTTAACTGTATGCCTGGCTTTATACAAATCAAATCTTTTCCAAAACTCCTAGTAAGGCTCCTAATTATGAAATTAGGTAACATGTTTAATATATACAATTTATAATTTACACCTTCAAGGATATATCATTTATAATTTTCATTATCACTTCATGTTTTAAAGACTATAGCCAAACCCCCACTTTTAAATGTGTTTTAAATTTTCACTTATAATGTTAATTTCAGGCTCCCATGCAGCTGACATTTTTAAATCCCACCTCAAGCAATGGGATAGTTGAAGTTAACTGAGGCTACTATCAGTTTTTTGTTGAAAAACACATTATAACAGCCTATGTACAACTTGATATCCCATATATAGTAAACAAATTAAACATTGCAACTCTTTTTAAAAAGGATATATGAACGTTTCCTATAAGGATGCATCTGACCCCACAATATGCCTGTGTCAGTATTACAGAAAGCAGTTACAAGTCTGCGCTGTTACCATACGGACACTCTGATTAGCTACACATTAACCTATAGCTTCCCGTTTTTTTTGCCATGCAGGGAGAGACCGTTTTCAAGGTTGAAATACTCTGCAGTGCTGTCGACCTCTTTTTCAGCTTTAAGATCCAAGTATTCCAACTTTACATACCTTCTAGATATTCTAGTTTATCAACTTTCCATTAAGGAGAGCATAAGCTTGTGGTTGTCATACCACCAACTCTTATCAGAGAACAGTAATAGAACAGTTTGATTTATTTTTTATATATTGAGAGGTTGCAATTTATTCAATCATAAAAATAGGAAACATAACAGTAATAAAGATCAATTACACTTTAAAAAACAGTTTTTACAATATGAGGGGAAAAGGAATAAGTAACAATGAGGATAACTTGCTATTAGTTATGTTTTAAATACAATTATTACTCTGTCAAACATTACCAGAAAGAAGTTGCAATGCTCTATTCCTAGTGTTATTTGCGATAATATTACACTGCGTAAAAATTTTGCTGCTTGCACTATACAGAATATATAAAAATATTGTATGTTTATAAAGTTGGGAAAAATTTAAGATTTCTAGGACAACAAACTGGTTCCAGGAAAGATTTCCAAATTTCTATCACTGTCCCTGGAAATTAGAGATATTTGGTATATCGCTGAAGTTTCAGTAAACTATGTAATGAGAGATATTATCATTTTTCACTGTTTATTATAAAATAAAATATAATAAGAGGCAATTAACGCAATTTAAAACGGCTAAACTTTGCATTACTAGTTCACAGAAGAACTAAAATTCTATTAGCTAAAAGCACCCAGAAACTGTGTGTGTGTGTATCTTGGCACAACATTATATGGTAATATAGAAGCCTGTTCCAGAGAATACAATCAAATATGTCATCCCCACAATCCTTTCCTATTACCAAGCTTAAATATGCTCAAAGCATGAAGGGAGTAACCATGTAAAGCTGTGCCATTAAAATGCCTCAAGTGGTGCTGAATAATACTAAGGGGAAAAAATAAAACTGAATATCCTCATACAATAAGACACAGGAATTAATACAGTACTTAACAAGATCAATTTAATCTAAGTGGCGGGGATCCCAGGATCCCATGGCCAACCAGGATTCTAATTATTAGCCTCAAACTTTGTTGCACCAATCTGGGAACCATGCTTTTACCTGCAAGATAGAGTATGTTTATTGTAAATACCTTTTATCTGCTGCTAAACTGAGGATTGATGGCCTAGCTCCATATATAATAAGCCTATGCTCTTATGTTTTATAATGAAGTATGCATTACTTCATGATTTTCCACACACGATATGGACTGTATAGTACATCATTTCTTCTTCTGTATCTATCCTTTGAGCCTCTCTTAATAACCTTAGTCTATATCCAGACTTCACAACTCAATTCGTTCCATCGGACTTCTGATACATGACCTTAAATTTTCTGACCCGTCCCCATTTTAAGTAAAGACAGATTG
>WWET01003853.1:63785-79590 GCA_011038615.1 Limnodynastes dumerilii | reverse complement strand
AGTGTGAGTATAACTTACCTGAAAACTCTGTTTGGTTGCTAGACCACACCACACAAGGGTCGTGTCATTTCTTTTGCATGTGGAGAGCGGGAGTAGAAGTGTTGCACTACATCTAAAGAAAAAACAGAGAAAAGTCTCAGAGGTTTGCCCTACAACAACAAGAGAGAAGCGAAAAAAAGTGTGAGTATAACTTACCTGAAAACTCTGTTTGGTTGCTAGGGGATACCACACAAGGGTCGTGTTATTTCTTTTGCATGTGGAGAGCGGGAGTAGAAGTGTTGCACTACATCTAAAGAAAAAACAGAGAAAAGTCTCAGAGGTTTGCCCTACAACAAGAACACAAGAGAGAAGCTTTCTAACTGAAAAATAGACATTTGTTTATTTAGAAATTGTATACTGATTGATCCTGTATCCCGCGGACACTTCTGTTTTATTTTTATTTTTTATGTTTAAACTCCCTTCTTTATAGCCTAACCCTAAGACCCCCCTCCGCACAGCTTGACCCTAACCTTCTCCTTTTATGTCCATATCCCTCCATTCCTAAGAGCCTAACCCTAACCCCCCTAACACTAAAAGTCCCCGGAGAGGTTACTTACCTCTCCGGAGCTGTCATTTGCGGCGATAGTGAATGGCTGCTTATTCTAATTGGCACACTCAGCCATTCATAAAACAAATAAATAAAACGGCTTCTATTCGAAATAGAGACAGTGAAAAGTAACTATCGGCTGTCTCTATTTCTAAAAGCAGCCGTTCGGACCAGGGACTCGCAACGCTCTAAATGATACTTGTGCTTCTGAATTGGGACACAAACATGTAAGTTTTGTGTGTCTGATTTTAGCTGCAAAATTTACCAAAATTAATCCAGAAGAAGCTGGACCATTGTTTTCTTGGTTACATAACAGTGCACAAATGTAATTAGATTATTGATTGAAGATGGATGTACCTTGTACAGAATCCTCCACCAGCACCATCTCGGTGCCTTTATTATCTTATATTTCCATGGAGGCACATATATATATATATAGATAGATACACTCCTGATAATAAAGTAAAACTATAAAACAGAAAAGTAATAAAGGCACCACCTTCCTCAAAATGGGCCTTATCCAGACTTAATAGTCAAATGTGTACGTTTTCCTCCTTTGTAGAGGAAAATGTCCAGATTTTGTGATCTAAAACTCAGTACGTACCCTCTGCTCTCTTACATACAGATCTTGGATTCGTGGCCAGAACCCTACTATAAGTATTCTACAAACAAGCCCTTATAATACGATTTAAATGCCTATATTCATCCTCCATGCATATCTCATACGCATGGTGAGTGGGTCTCCTCCTGTGCAAAGAATGTTGGTTATAAAACATTACAGTGCTATTGTGTTGCTTACATTTTGGTCATCTACTATCACTGTTTAATTATGTGTACCCAGGAAAAGAATATGCAAATGTTATAAACTTTTTCAGCTAATGTCATTCTGCTCAATGCTGTTGAAGTGGTGAAGTCATCATTGCCCAGTAACTGAAACCATTCTGGAAAAATGCCAAAGAAAGACGGAAAGTCCTCCAGGACTGTAGTAAATTTACCATTATTTCAGTTAGGGGAATTGCTAAGGCTTTCAGTACACTGTGAGTAAAATGTGTCTCAGACCGCCCCCTTCCTTGGAGTCAGACTTATTGAGAAAAATGATGCCTTTCAGTCTTACAAGAAAGGGGAACCTAACATATCATTATTCAGAAACATTGCTAAACTGATAACTAGTAAATATATAAAAATACATTTATTTGTTTCTTCCAACTTAGCAATTTGGTTGCTATGGTTCTTTTGAAGAGTTGTACTTTTAGTAATTATAGTAGTTACTACTTAAACATGTACGGTTTATTTTTATTTCTAACTTTGGTTATTTATTATTTATTTATTAACAGGTTTTTATCTGTGTGCCCACAGATTACATAGTGCTTTACAATTTAACAATCAGTATAAACAAGACTGGGTAATAACAAACAGACTGGGTGGATAAGAAGGCCCTGCTCACAAGCTTCCACTCCATAGGACAGTGGGTTTGATACGTAAGGGCAAGCGCCATCTATCACACAATGGAACCAGCCAGGGTGTATGGTAAAAGTGCTCTGTATGATCCAGCCACACAGCAGTGTTAGTAACTGAGATGAGGTATGTGGGAGAAAAGTAGGGAATATTGGAAGCTGAATTAAATCAGGGTTATAGGGAAAATGGAAGCTTAACTAACATTTTAAGTATATCTTGTGTGTATCAAATATATGTGTGATGTTTAATGTATTAACTGATAAGTTTAAGATATTATATGAAAACTGTGTATCAAAATATGTTCAAAGTATACTATGTGTGTTAAATATATCCCTAGATCTAAGGCCCAGCATAAAGACCTCAATAAGGCAGGATGTGAGCGCCATATAAAAGAAATTGAATTAGCTATATTAAGCCAAATGTCTATGCCTGAGGGGTCATACTTAGTACTGACAATAGTACAATTCTCTACCTCAAAATGGGCCCCAGCTTGTAATGGCTGGAGACTTGACCAAAAACAAGACTTATATATCATAAAAGGATCGAGAAGATTATGTAATTAAAGGGAAGTTGATGCAATTGAAAGGGAAGTCAACAGACCTAATGTTCTTAGGCCCAGTAGATGGGACATAAAACCATCAAGTTTAATTGGTCAAGTAGAAGTTGTTAAGATTGCTATCAATAGAATATAGAACAACTACTGTACTAACATGATTTATGAAAAAGGAATGATTGCCAGAAAAGTGCTATATAAGCAATGCATGTATATGTATTCTGTGTGTCTGCTCTGGATTGAACTGGACATCCTTGCATATGCTCGAAATAAAGTAAGGTTTGCTTGTCATCTGACTCTGCGTCTAGGACAAAATTTTTCCTTATCAGTTAGTTTTAAAATAGAAAGACAGAGTGTGGGTTTGTGTTAATAATGTGTAAAAGAAAGGCAAAGGTGGTTGTTAATATGGCACATAAAACTTAGGAAGGTTGAGGAATTTGACAAGCTTGTCTGAAGAGATGAGTTTTAAGGGAGCACTTGAAAGTTTGTAGAGTAGTGGATAGTCTTAATGTGCGAGGAAGGTTATTCCAGAGAGTGGGTGCAGCCCGGGAGAAGTCCTGTAACCAGGAATCAGAGAATTTATGAAGTGCAGAAGAGAGTTGTAAATCTTGTGATGATCTGACAGAACATGGTGGGATATATCTTGAGACAAGTGAGGATATGTATGCAGGTGCAGTTATCTAACATCTACCCTACATCTCAAGATAGAAAACTGCTATCAGAATATGGGGCCACTTTTCTAGTACTATTTTTACCTAAAAAATTATTATTTGTTTTTAAAAAGTAATAACTGTTTAGTAAAGAGGCAGCGATATTGGGCTGGATCTAGACTTAAGTAAGTCAGGTGACTTGCACAAGTCTTTTGCATAAGCCCCCTGAAAAGTAACATCGGTGCATACACACCAGATGTTACTCTAATGTTACTTCTAATGTACAGCTCCATTAGTTAGAAGATCCGAGGAAGGGCCAGCCCTTCACTTCCACATGCCTAATCCCTGCCATACAGGCGGCGATAGGCATGCTAATGAATCCGTGTGGAGAAGTTACATGTCCAGAACCCCGCACGAGAGAGGGGAGTGACGGGGGGGCGTGCCCTCCCCTCTTTCGTGAGGACTTTCAGAGCTCCGCACACATGGAGAGCGTGCGGGGGTCCGGATCTGGTCCATTCTACCCCCATATTTTTCAGTTGGGAAGAAGAGTTGAGTATTCGGCTATCAGAATACAAAAGGCAAATAAAAAATCTAGACAGTATTAGCAATAGATCCTCATGGTAGGAAGATCAATCAGATCCCTCTACTTCATAGACTGATTGTATTTCTAAATCACATACACACAAATGCCAAGTAGCCTAATAGTAAATAGCACAGATGCCTGTGAAATTTGCACATTTATTGTATGTGGTGTGACCTAATGAACAAAAACTGTGTCAAACTAACAATATATAGTTATCCTGTTTTCAAGAAACATAGATTGTAGGTTAAAGACCTACATGTCTGCAGTCTTAGTGTTGCATTTTAATCTCTATAGCCAGTTTCACACTCACACTATGCAATGTACCTGGTGACTAACTTAATGATCTGTTCAACGGGACATTGTACAGAAACCACACACTCCCATTATTGGACCAAAGTGATTTTGGAGTGTTTTGTCAGCATTCTGATATATTGCTCCATGCAATATGGTGCAATATATCAGCCTATTAGCTGGTAAGTGTATGGCGAGCTTACAATAATGAAATATTTGTCACATGCTTTTGTGCAATCATTTACTGTATTAGCAGTCTGAAAACACGTGTGCCCGTAGTACATAATGCTAGCACAGATTGTCATTATGGAAGACAGTTATGTTTTGTAATGATGTAATTATAAAACAAGTTGCTTCTTTATAACCACTGATCTGAGCAATGCACATAAAATGGCTTTTTGCTTCTAATTAATTATCAGTAATAAATTGTCAATATACTAATAATGGATCTTATAATTTATGTAGTAAATACAATCTGTGGTAGAAGTAGTAATGCCAATGCTAAGAGAGGGATTACCTCAGTGTTACGGTGGCGCCTGCACAAGGAATGCAAGGCTTCCTCCGTATGCTCACGTCATGTCAATGTTTTTCTAAACTGAATATTTTTTCCTTTTGGTAATTTAAAGTTTATTTGAGGCCGTACAGGCTGCCCCCTCTGTGCACACACTGTGCTCTATTCACTGTTCTCCAACAGACTGCTCAGGGCAAAGAGTCTTTCCCTTTTTTTTCTGCATTAAAATATTTTCTCTTCTATTCCATAAAACGTTGCCAAGAGTGAGCTTAGGCTCTGCTGCTATGACTCCTGCCTCCAGTATACGGTTTGTATTTCATCTCAAGAGGCAGCAGCTGTGTTTTTAGAGCTCACTTCCCAGAAGAGCAGAGTATATATATGTGTAGTTACAGGACGAAGGGAGAGCTGCATACACACAAAGATGGATGAGCACAATAGTAACTTTGCAACGAGCTTAGTGCCTTTGTATTCTTCCCTCTCTCTGTTTATTAAATTGACCCCTTAATGGACACAGTTTTGCAGCTGTACACTTGGATATACAAATGAACATGTCTATAATAAGTAAATCATTTTATTAAGTGTCCCAGACAGATCCAATAACTTATGTAGTCAGGACTGGTTTCAAGACATTTAGAGGACTATTCATTGTCTAGTGAAACAGGCGGCACAAAAAACTAAAAAATGTTGATCTCAATATAGACCTGATAAGCGTAGCACATAACCTTTGTTTCTGATAACAGTAATCTTGAAAATATGAAAATAAAGGAATGCATATTCATTCTGTATCACTTGCAACTACACATCTAAGACACTTAACATTCAGTAGTAACATATATAAAAAGCAAATCTTTTTGCAAATGCAATATCAAATAGCTTAATAACCCAATTACAACATGTTCCCATATAATGACTCAGACATTAAGAGCTGGATCCATAATTAGGCAATGTCGCAGTTTTCCTCCTTTTGCATGCGGAAAACAGCCTCAACAGGTTTCCAGCACATAGGGGCTTGGTTAAGGTCGGGGTCAGGATTTGTAAGGTTCGTGCGTACCACAGGAGTGTATTTACTTTGCGCAAACGGTTGAGAATCGCATGCACGTAAGTCCATTCAACACGAATGGACTTATGTGTGTGTGCGATCTTACTTAATTGAGGTAGCTCAGATATTTGAATATAGCGGCCTTTTGCAGATCCCTGCACAACTGTTGCTCAGGGATAAAACCGCATGATTAGTAAATTAGCATCTGGCCCTTTACTGCCAAATTTTATGGTTTAAGAGCAAGAGAGCAGCTATTATAGAATAGTCAATGAAATTACACAGGGTCTGGTGTATCAGAGCACCCCTACATTTACAAAGAGACCACAATTTTAAGAACCTTTCCTTTCTGTGTGCAGAATGTTACATAACCATCTACTGAAAAAACGTCTTTCATTCTGCGCCCAAAGGGAGCTGATAGAATTCACATCTTTTGCACCTTGCATTTTCATGATTAATATGCACATGCAAAATTTACATTCTGAATCTAGAATATTGAGAGGTTGGACTATAACTCATACGGGCCAGATTTACTAAACTGCGGGTTTGTAATATATTGGAAATGTTGCCCATAGCAACCAATAAGATTCTTGCTGACATTCTCATTTATGGAATAGGAAAATGAGAGCTAGAAACTGATTGGTTGCTATAGGCAACATCTCCACTTTACCAAACCCGTAGCTTAGTAAATCTGGTCCGTAGTGTTTACCATTTAGGCACTCTGCTAAAACAAAGACTCATTTGTTGTATATATCTTTATGTAAATGAAGAGAAAAAAACTATCCATATATACATATATGTAGCTAAAGGAATCTATTTAACTTACCACAGACTGCAATAATGTACTGTGCTTTTGTTAGCTGATGTTTGTCAGACAGTGTAAAACATTTCATTTGAAAATGTGGTTCCAGAAAGAATTGAAAAGTTATAGTAATAGTTTGTGTATGTGTCCCCTAGTGATTCTTGGAAGGAAACTGTGCTGGAGAATGGAAGAAGCCATAGCTCTGAGCTCTGCCAGGAATAGGGAGGCAGGATCTGGAACCCTGCCGTCACTAAGCTGTGTGTATGATACATTACAGGAAGAGTCTCTTCCAGGAATAGACCGGCAGAAGGAGGGGGTGTGCGGGGGGAGGGAGGAGCAGCAGCTCATTCTATAAGAGGTGTGTATGTCGGCTCATAGGGTTACACTGACTTGTAACTAGAATTAAGCACAGCAGTGGATTAGTGTTCTGCTCAGTCGGAAAATTCAACAGCAACAAGTTCGGGACTTGGCATTGTCTGAGAGATCTGGCCGATACTTAAACACTGGCTACTGATAAAATATCAGGTAAGGATTGCGAGGTTTAGCAGGAGTTGTTTTGAAGCGAAAGGTGGCTTTCAGGTTCTTAAATTCATTTATTTTAAGACACTGGAAATATATTTACTTTGTAAAAGTTTTTTGGTGTATAAAATTGACCACTTTTGAATACCTATATGTTCTTTATACTATGTTTACATACAAGACAGATGAATGCCTTATGGCTAAGAAAGACAGGCAAGGTTTTTAAAGTCACTTGTGTGTAACCCTTTGTGGCATATTTTCAGTTGAGGTCCATAAAGTTAAATGGGTATTCCACTACTTTACATTTAATAATTGTATAGTCAAAACTTACAATTACTGCAGTTCACCCTGTCCACGTGCCACTGCTTTTTATTGTTTTCTTATCATTTCAATAAAGTATTAAGGTTATGTATCCTGTACTAAGCCCTAATATGCTTCTTTTTGAATTTCAGACTCCAAAAGCAACTGAAGACAAATTTATTTATACAAAAAGGATACAGGCTTTGTCCTAACTTTCTGCAACACTGGCTCCCACCGTCATGGTCACACAGAGCAAATTCCCGAGCATGAGCCGGGCTCTGGACTCCAGCCTGCGACTCAAGACCTTCTCCTCTCGCAGCGAGTACAACCTGGTTTTGAGTGCAGTACACAAACTTCAAGAGAGTGGATTTTATTGGAGTACTGTGACAGGTACTCAGGCCAATCTGCTCCTCAGTACAGAGCCAGCAGGAACCTTCCTTATCCGTGACAGCTCAGATCATAGACACTTCTTCACCCTTAGTGTTAAGACTGAATCTGGAACTAAGAACTTGCGCATCCAGTGTGAGCCATGTGGCTTCTCTTTGCAGACTGACCCACGCAGCTCACAGCCAGTGCCACGGTTTGATTGTGTCCTAAAACTTTTAAGGCATTATATGCCTACCAAAGACTCTAGCAACAACAGCAAGCGCTCTTATTATATTTATTCTGGGGGCGAACGCGTCCCTTTGCTGCTGTCCAAGCCTCTCTCCTCTAGTGTGTCATCACTACAGCATCTCTGCAGGAAAGCTGTGAATGGCCAACTAGAAGGCTATGGGGCCAGAGAACAGCTACCACTGCCCCTAAAGGACTTTTTACAGGAATATGACTCCCCTGTATAACAAAGGAAGTTCAATAAGGAGGAAAGCAAAAAAGGCTTTGTGTAGCCAAATGCATCAGTATCAGTTAGAATGAAGATGGGCTAAGAGAAGATAGAAACACAAAGAAAAAGTAAACAATGCAGACCATAGGAAATATGAAGAAAAGTGTATTGTACACAGATGTGTTCTGACTTATCACCAAGTGCCCAAAGAGAAAGAGAGAAAGCGTAAGATACTCAGGCATAAACTCCAAAAAGGACTATCACCTTAAAGACAGCATTGCTGGCAGACTGAACCAAGCCTCCCAATTCACACTGCAAGACAATGGAGGTGGAATTAGAGTGTCAGCTGCTGCTCCCCAGGCACCATTTTTGGTGTCCCCACCTAGTTAAAGACCAGAAATGGCCTTTCTGCCTTGCACTGAATGTCCAAATGAAATGGAAGAAATATTTATTACAATGTCACCTACATAGCCTTAATCTGCTGGAGAGGCAATGGACACAAATGCACACACTGCAGGGCATTATTGGTATATGTAAAGAGTATACAAATAGCAGTGTGGGCATGAAACAAGGGGAATGTATGAATGATTACAAGTCTCCGGAAGACTTAATTTTTGCACAAACTTTCACCAAGTGATTATATCCTTTGTCTTGGAAGAATTTCTTTAAAGTTTCACATTCGGTTTTAGACCAAAGAAGGGTAAAATGTTGAGATAATTTATATGTTAAGTCTGTAATTTTCAATATGTATGTACTATAGCTGATCAATACAGCTAACTGACTTTGACTGCAGAATCTTATTTTGCACAAGAAATTTTGGACCAGAATACCCCTGATTCTAGGGCAGAATCTGCGCTCCTGACCTCGTTTATGTTTACATTGACCGTCTAAAGGTGCCAAATACCCAGGACATTTGCACTTATATACATTTTATAAATGTTGTTAAATTATAATAAAAATGAATATTTTTTGGAAACATGAAAAGATGTTTGCTTGAAGTCTCAATTTGTGTGACTTTTTGTATCTATATCTTTATTTGACCTCTAAGCTAGTATATTACAGAATATAGGTAAAGGTGGTGTTAACCTATTTTATACTGCTGTTAATGCACTTTACTATACTACACAATTCCATAAAAAAAAAGTTACATGGATTCATTGATAAAATATATTTCTGTCCAAAATAGTTATATTCAAGAGTCCAGTCATACAAAGGTACCAAAATATTACAGCAGTATACTGTCCCACATAATGATACAGGAACCAGTACCAGATAATTACCACATTGTAATTTCCCACATAGTGTTAATGAAACAAGGGCCATCACATAGAGGTACCAAAGAATTACCACATTGTTCTTTCCCACATAGGGTTAATGCTACAGGGTCTAGTCATGCATAGGTATTACATAATTACAACAGTGTACTAACCCACATAGGGTTAACTGGTTTAGCGTCCACGCAAACATAACATAGGTAACAGAAAATATGTGCCACAAATCAAGTTTAACTGAAAGTCGTCTTGTCTGTGGGTATAAATGGTGTGAAATAAAACAATTTAAATACAATACATAGTATAACCAGATGCTGTCATAGACTGGTGCAATATTGACACTATACAGTCCTAATACAATGTAATAAAGGTCTCACAAAACATAGTCAGACATTTTTTAAAGGGCTTGTCATCTCTTACTGGAACAGATTATTGCAAAATCCTTACACCACATTATCAGGAACTCACAGGGTTAATAGGAGTGTCGAAAATTACCGCTTCAGGCAGGGTTAATGTCATGTCTGTATCCTTCAGGGAAGTCATCCCTTCCTATGTCAAAGTTAGGAATGTTGTCTGTGCGTCATAATCAAGATAATTATATTCCTGTTAGCACTGCATCAAACGCACTTCCTTGTTTCCAGGCCAACGGGATCATTGAAGAAACACACAGATTCCTAACAGTGTGCCAGGAAATTCAGGAGGGGGTGTTAGTGGTTGGGATCCCCAACACCTGTAAGAACACGTCTTATAAAACCAAAAGTGCTGTTCCAGACACTACTCAGACTTCTCTGGCTGGAGGAAATAGTACTTTGAATACCACACTCATGCACACCATTACACACAATCACATCATTGTGACATGGATCCACCATATAACACAAAGAACACACACATATGCGTCACATATTGACTTGTCACCTGCAAGCTTGTTAAAACACTCCTACTGTACTGAATGTATTTCTAAGAAGCTAACAATTTATATAATCACTACTAACTACATACTTTCATGCTTAAAAAACAACATAAGCATTCTCTCATATATGACAGATGTTCAACTTTCTAGGTAGGTAAATCCAAGTAATACTTCTAGTATCTGGGGGTAATTGTCTTAATGGCAAAAGCCTAAAATCTGCATTGTGTACTTGTGACAATTGTCTAAACTGCCATTATGTAGACTGCATCAACAAACAGCTAGTAAATGAGTACCTCCTGCCTCAGTACCTCACTGTGGACTGGAGTCAGAATTGATAACTCAAGTCAACTTATGCATGTGGGTCCGGATTCGCAGTTACGTAGTTTTAGTCTTACATACGTTGTTTTAAGAATTGAGCTACTACGCATGCATAGTAGCTTATTTATGCTATCTACGTACCATTTCTGTACGTAGATTGCGTAACTGTGAACCCGGACCGCGGTTTGTAATCGTACTATGCACGCGCAGTACAGTGACTTCCGTATCAGAACGCAGCCGACCAATGCTGAATTCCCATGCGGAATTCTCCCTCTGTCGTGGAGGTTAGCGTATGTAATTCAGAGTTAGCTACATCAGGTTCTGTACACGTTGTTCCCAAGGGATGGTAATAGGTTGTAATTAACCTAATGGTCGCTATCTGTGATCAATGCTTACAATAAGAAATAGATGTAGGCAGGTGACAAGTACACTTTAGGTGAATCTATTAAAGGTGAGGCATCCAGTACATTGTGTACTAACCCATGTAGTGTCCCACACACAAAGTTGTATCTTGTTTATTTATATTACGCATGACACTTTTTTTTCAGGAATAATTTCCTAAATAGTTCACGTTAGAGAAACAAAGTCCCCCTACAGACTTGATATAGCTAATGCATCAGTTTCCCAGAAGGCAGAATAAGAGCAGGAAAAGGAGTTAGGCGGGGGCTTACAGAGGGGGGAGATTACAACACATCTCCACTCATTACTTCACGTTTGTATTGCGATTGTCATGGTTACTGACTATTCCTGCCCAGTTTCCAAACTCTTACAGAAACATTTCCACACCGGATTCCTAAACTCTGTGCTCATAGCAGAAATCAGCTGCTGGGAGTGCTTAGTGCGGGGATAGCTATGAGAGAGGGGACCGTTCAGTTTGTGGGTGAGTGCAGGAAAGACTGGGGGAATCCCTAGTCTACAGTCAAACAATCCACCCACAGACATATGTTGAATGCAAATTACATTGTTATTTGTGGTGTTATACATGGGTGTCATAGTAACTGTTTTCAGGTCAGTAAAGCCTGTGAGTATTCACTTTTAATCATTGGAATTTGGTGTTTACTTCAGTGTGGGTGTTGCCATGTCCCCGAGAGCACTTCAAAAGCCTTAGACCACCCAAAGCCACTTTTCCCCTAAGTGAATATATAGGGAAAGTCAGAAAAAGCTAATGTGCCATTACATTTTTCATAGGCTCAGCAGAAGTGCAGTTTAATGAATGACACATGTACAGTGCATGTTAAAAAAAAAAAAGAAAAGCTTGTCTGTGCTTTACTCTGAGCTTGATAGAAACACAAATATTGCGGTAGATCCAGAGCTACGTACGCGAGTGATTTCACGCTAGCCGCTAGCGTAAAATTGCTCATTAGGAATTACTGCGCATGCACACGGCAGATGTTGTGCCACAAAACTCAGAGCATACAGGCCAGTCACGTATCATCAGCGTATTAAAGCACACTGGGGCGTACCAGCCATAAGCCACTGTAATTATGCTTCGAAGGCGGGGTGAGGCATTTAAATCATATAGTATGGGCGTGTTTACGCGAGTGCTATACATACGTCAGCGCTTACGCTGTGTAAAGTTAAGGTAGGGTTTGGTAAACGTAAAACAGCCAAAGTACATACATGCGAGGTGAGTGCCTAGAAGGTACGCTAGCGTAAATGCGCTATGAAACGTATTAGAAGCGTATCTCTGGATCAGGCCCATTAAGAGTAATCCATGGGACATTCTTATGACAAATACAATCAGAAAAACCCTAAAAATGTGTATGTTGTGTATGGTGAAGCTGTAATAATTTCCTTGGCAAGCAAATATACCCAAAGACCAGGCGTTCCTTCTAGCACTTGTTTGATTGTGATGCAGTTGTACAGTACTACCAGGGCCGACGGAACCCGGTAAGCGGGATAAGCCAGAGTGGCGCTTCCCTCCCGCCACGATCTCCCGCTGCCGCTGGTCCCGTCGGCAGAAAAAAAAAATGCACTTACGTATATTGCGGCGCCGGCGCTCTCCTTCCATCCTGGCTCCTCACTGCTCCCTTCTCACTCGCTAAACGTCATCATGCCCGACGTTTAGTGAGGAGCCAGCAGAGAGGAGCCAGGACGGAAAGAGAGCGCTGGCGCCGCAATATAAGTAAGTGCATTTAATTTTTTTTTCTGGCATGGTGATGTTTTTTCTAAAGGGGCCACTGTATACTGGGTACTGGGTACACATGATGGGGGGTGCTGGATACACATGATGGGGGATGCAGGATACACATCATGGGGGGGTACTGGGTGCTGGATACACATTATGAGAGGTGCTGGATACACATCATGGGGGGTGCTGGATACACATCATGGGGGTGCTGGATACACATGATGGGGGATACTGGGAGCTGGAGAGACATGATGGGAGATAATAGGTGCTGGATACACATGATGGGGGATACTGGGAGCTGGAGAGACATGATGGGGATACTGGGTGCTGTATACACATGATGGGGATACTGGGTGCTGGATACACATGATGGCAGATACTGGGTGCTGAATACACATGATGGCGGGTGCTGGATACACATGATTGGGATATTGGGTGCTAAATACACATGATGGGGATACTGGGTGCTGAAGAGACAGGATGGGGTATATATATATATGTATAGTGGAGACTAGGACACTATTGTATAGTGGTGACTATTATTTGCATTGTTTTATTGTGGTTACAATTGTGTTGTATGGTGACGCTTATTATAATCTAGGATTATCACTGATGTCAATTTCAAATTGTTAAACAGAAGGGCGCAACACCCTAGCACTGGCCCTGAGTCCTACTTGCAGTACTACTTACTGATGCTTCTCCTTCAGTGAACTCAGATTGGTAAAAAGTCCTCCCCTACAGTCCTTTGAATAAAGTGCACTACCCTCTGTGGATAGTCTGTTAATGCTCAGGAGCAGAAACACAACAGACACCACACAGGTGCTCCCAGCATTCTGCACCTATCCAGAGATCATGAAATACATTGATGTAACTGCCGTGGGTGCAGGAGGGCCTGTGGCAGCATTAACAGTGTTCAGCACTTAGTATATGAATTCTGAGCACTGTTAATTAGCATAGTGTCAGCAGCTCCCAGCTTAGTCGGCGACTGCACTGCACATGTACCAGATAGATAGTGTGGAGGTTGCAGTAAGATTCACCCTCCTTTCAGTTTGTACCTACCCCCTTGGCACAGGGCTCAAGGTAGTGTACTTTATGAGATGTATTTAAACTTCACTTTTACTCCTGTGAAGCTCCATTAAATATCCAGACCTTTTTCTGTTAATAAAAGAATAAAAGATGTGAATAACCTGTCAGATAATAATTGAATAGTGTGGGAGTTCTTCCTTTCACAATAGCAAATAAACGCATATAGTAGTTCTATAGTAGTTTCTGCAGAAAGTAAGCATCAGAGATGCATTATTGCAAAACTTGCTATTTGTACAAAGTAACTTCAATTTGGTTTCTCTTTCAGCTAACAAGGAAGAAAATATCATTAAAAAAATGCAAATTAAAACTGATTATATCTGACATCAGACACCAGCCAACATTACTATTTTCTTCTTCCTTTTTCCTTAACTTCCTGGACTTTGACAGAGGTGCTCAACCTATTTGTATTGTGTTTTACTCTCTATCTTATTTCCTGCATTGTAGTTTCCTGTTCTGTTATGTAATACCTTGCTACGTAAATTACTAATGACCCTGTGCAGTCTTGGAAACATAAAAACATAACTTTGGGAAGAAAAGTAAGATGAAGTTAATCACAACACATGGCACAGGTGAGAAATAAGTCTGGGTACACACTACACTTTTTTTTTTTCACAATAATGGAAGGATTTTGTTTTATCAACAGACACTCAAGATTTTACTGTTGATTCATCGTACATAGGGCAAATTAAGCGGTCTATAAAATTAAAACAAACAATAGGATTAGCTTTCACACGATGGCCCGGATTCAGAGCTGCAGTTCCGTCTTTTTTTCCAGACAAAAGTGCAGCCACAATGAGCGCAACGCATGCTCATAACAGGTGTTTTTCTCATATAAACATTAGGTGCGGTGCTGTATGGTGCCTGCGCACCCACCTTACGCTTACATCATCCTAGGTGATGGTGTAAGAATAAGGAGCAAGGGCCTGATCCAGAACTACGCTTCCCCGCGATTTTACGCGTGGCGGAGACGTAAAATCGCAGTTTCGAACGCACTGCGCATGCGCACCATAGAAAAGACGCACATTCACGTAGCGTAATTGTGAACATATGGGAGATTCACGTATGTGTCACGTAAATACTTACGTGTGGGCGTGCCAATTTTACGTGGGACACCAATACGTGCGATTTACGTGAAGTAGGTGGAGGTTTGTATGTAAAGTGCACAGTATGGGCGTGCTAAGCGGCGTACGTTCACGTAGTCTATACGTCCGTTAGCGGACGTACGCAGTTACGTGAGAAAAAGTTAAGGTAGGGTTTGGGAAGCGTATCTTGACAAAATACGTCCGTGCAAGGGGTGTGCCGAGGGGAGTGTAGCGAACTTACGTGCACGAAAATACGCTCCACGAATAAACGTACGGCACACGTAGTTCTGGATCTACCCCCAAGTCACCAGATCTGTTTAAATAAAGTTTAAAAAAATACACTGTAAGAAGTAATAAAAAACTATTTACATTTATAAACCCCCCTCCCCCCACCAAAATAAATAAAATAAAAATAATATCGGCCCTACAGGGCATGCTGATGTTTGTAGTGCTACAAGCACCAGCATGCCCAAGGCTGCCAGGGCATGCTGGTGCTTGGAGAACCACAAGCGCCAGCATACCCTGCCATCCAGGGCCCGCTGCGCCAACTTAATGTCCCCAATAGATAACAAATAAAATTTAGGGCCATTATATGTTAAAAAAAAAACATTAAATACAGTAAGAATAAAAAGAAATATATTTACCTGCTTTGCTGGCATCCAGTCTTGTAAGTTTTTTATCCTGGGGGCGGTTCTTTGCCAAAAAATAATCCATTTGTGAACGTCGCAAAACATGCCCTACTAGTGGGACATGCCAGCGCTAATGACAGTTCTATTATCACTGGGCCATATTTATACCCTTGCCAAGTTCCCACGCTTTATAGGGGGGGGGGTTAGTAAGTATGGGTAAAATGTGTATTTATTTAAAATATATATAAATATATATATATATGCAGAAA
>WWET01003853.1:26491-41720 GCA_011038615.1 Limnodynastes dumerilii | reverse complement strand
GGTCGGCTGGACGACATGAGCGTATAGCGGTCGTATTGTGAGCGAAATGTTCGCTCGAGGGGCGTGCGTTCAGTACGACGGTCGCCTGGGCGCTCGTTTTACTACACGGAGGCAGGGATAGCCATTTAAATTGTACAGTATGGGCGTGCTAAGCCCTTACGCTCAGCGTATTATGTGCGAAAATTCGTACGCCCGACGGTCGTACCCAGTGTAGGGTATAGCCGTCGTAAGCAGGTACTTTACTATGGGAGTGTTAGGGGCGTGCATGTTTTATTCGCACGGTCGAACGTACGCATTCGCCCGCCGTGCGAATTTTCGTAGCTCTGGATCAGATCCAGAGCTACGCTGGGCCGCTGTCCGTAAGCACGGCCAGCGTAGCTCTGGTGCACTCCCCTGACACTTCCCCTGTGGCCGGCGTAATGGCACACTGTTACGCCGGCTGAAGACTACCCTAACTTCAGCCGGCGTAACAGTGGGTAATTACGCCGGGAAGCTGGTCGTAATTCCCTTCCTAATTTCCCTCCCTCCCCCGCCTACCTTCCGTAACTACAGCGTAGTTACGGCCCCTCATCAGTAACTATGCTGTAGTTACGGATGCCCGATCCAGGGCACAAAGAAAAAGATCACGCCAGGCAACATCTGCACGGCGCATGCGCAGATCAGCAGACATGCCGATCTTACGCATACGGCCATAGGTCTGGCTCTGCCCCATAGAAATTAAAAGTGGTTAATCTGTACAGTAAGTGGCCACCATCTCTTGATTCCAAGTGTCAAATGTATTGTCCAAGCCCACACAACCATTGCAAAACAACAGCTACTTATTCAAAATGGTCAAATATAGTGTCTGTACCCACTTTGCCACCCTATTTCATGCCCAAAACCCTGTCGGGAAATTCAAAATAATTGTAGGTCAAGTGCAAGTGACCACCCTCTGTTGATTCCAAGTGTAAAATGTATTGCCCAAGGCCATTTAACCCTTACAAAACTACAGCTACTTATTCAAAATGGTCAAATATAATATAATGTCTGTGCCCACTTTGCCAACATATTTCATGGCCAAAACACTGTCAAGCAATGCAAAATAATTGCGGGTCAAGTGCAAGTGGACACCCTCTGTTGATTCCAAGTCTAGAATGTATTGCCCGAGGCCATTTAACCCTTGTAATACTAAAGCTACTTATTCAAAATGGTCAAATATAGTGTCTGTGCCCACTTTGCCACCCTATTTCATGCCCAAAACGCAGGCGGGCAATGCAAAATTATTGCGGGTCAAGTGCAAGTGGACACCCACTGTTGATTCCAAGTGTATATTTTATTGCCCAAGGCCATTTAACCCTTGCAAAACTTCAGCTACTTATTCAAAATGCCCACTTTGCCACCCTATTTCATGGCCAAAACGCAGTCGGGCAATGAAAATAATTGTGGGTCTACTGTAAATGGACAAGTGTAAAATTGATTTCCCAAGGCCATTTAACCCTTGCAAAACTACAGCTACTTATTCAAAATTGTCAAATATAGCGTCTGTGCCCAGTTTACCATCCTATTTCATACCCAAAACCCTGTCGGGCAATGCAATATAATTGTGGGTCAAGTGCAAGTGACCACCCTCTGTTGATTCCAAGTGTAAAATTTATTGCCCGAGACCATTTAACCCTTGCAATACTACAGCTACTTATTCAAAATGGTCAAATATAGTGTCTGTGCCCACTTTGCCACCCTATTTCATGCCCAAAATCTTACTTGGCTAATCAAAATAAAACGAAAATGTGTAAGAGATAATGTTTTATGTATCTACAATGTTCACTTTTTTTGCACTACATTTGATTGTTTATAAATAACATATAATGAATAAGAAGCTGGAGTCTGAATAAGAAGTGAAGAAGAAGCTGGAGTCTGAATAAGAAGTGAAGAAGAAGCTGGCCGAATAAGAAGCCAACTTCAGCCTCATAAGGATCAGGGAGATTGTGATCAGTGTTGGCAACTCTGATATAAAAAAAAAAATCTGTTGGCCAGAGTTAAATTTCTGGCCTGCAGATTCTTGACAAGACTGTATATCATCCCGATATACAGATTGAAGTTTGCCTGTGCACCCCCCTCTTCCTCCGAGTCTTCACTGAAGCATGATGTTTCAATCAGACTATTGCTACAGGTGCATAAAATCAAGCACTTAGCCATGCATTCTCTGGGCGGAGCCCGAGCTTCACTTACATCTTTTTTTTTTTAGGTGCAAGTGTAGACCTGAGCAATACCATGTTGAACTGCAAGGGAAGACAAATTTAAACTGTGAAAGCAGAATTAGAATTGAGAGGTACAGTTTCTTATCTCAACTCTAATTTATAAATTAAACATAAAGTTATGCAGTATTTGAGTTCTATGAGCTAAACTAAAGTATTTCCCTATAACAGTAACTCAGCCACAAAGCAGAACGCCACGGAAAATCACAGAGCGGGGTCAACAACTGCTAAGTGCGTAAAAGTCGCCTGTCCTCTGCTGACTCTATAGCTGAAGAGTTTTGAACTTCCACAGGCATTAATGTAAGCACAAAAACTGTGCTTAATGGAATGGGTTTGTATGGCTGAGCACCTGTATGCAATTATCACATCACCATGTCTAAACCAAGACTAAAAAGGCATGGGCCATAAGTAAGTGCTGAAGTTCCATACATGTTTTTACGATCAGTTAAACTGCACATGCCCAGAATACAAATATACGCATGGAAACCATGGCCGACTAATTCACATACACGGACGCATACCTCCCAACATTTGAGAATTCGAAAGAGGGACAAATTTTGCGGCCTTATAGAGGGGGTATACACCAAGTGGCATGTCTGGGAAAGTGGGCATGTCTTGTACCGCCCAGATCAGTGGGTCTAGTGCCTACCCCTTTTATTTATTCAGCTATCCATATGTCTGCCCCTTATTAAATGTCCAGCCTCCATATGTCTGCCTCTGTTTATGTGTCCAGCCTGCAAGTCTGCCCCTTATTATTGCCAGCCTCCATGTCTGCCCCTATTGCCAGTGCCTTTTTCTACGTCTGCCTCCAATTGCCAGAGCCTTTCTCCATGTCTGCCCCAATTGCCAGTGACAGCCTCCATGTCTGCCCCCAAATGCCAGTGCCTGTCTCCATGTCTGCCCCCAATTGCCAGGTCCTTTCTTCATGTCTGCCCCCAATTTCCAGTGCCAGCCTCCATCTGCACCCTATTTCCAGTGCCATTCTCCATCTGCCCCCTATTACCATTGACAGCCTCCATCTGCCCCCTATCGACAGCCTCTATCTGCCCCCATTTGCCAGTGCCAGCCTCCATCTGCCCCTATTGACAGTGCTAGCCTTCATCTGCCCCATATGCCAGTGCCTGCCTCCGTGTCTACCCCTATTGTCTGTGCCTGCCTCCAAGTCTGTCCCCAAATAAATTGCCAGTACCAGTCTCCTTATGCCCCCTATTGCCAGTGCCAGCCTTCAATGTGATGTCTGCCCCCAATTGCCAGCCTTCATCTGCCCCATATCCCAGTACCTGCATCCATGTCTGCCCCTATTGTCTGTGTCTGCCTCCAAGTTTGCCCCCAAATTAATTGCCAGTGCCAGTCTCCTTATGCCCCCTATTGCCAGTGCCAGCCTCCAATGTGAAGTATGCCCCCAACTGTCAGCCGCCATCTTCCCCAAATTGCCAGCCTTCATCTGCCCACATATGCCAGTGCCGGCCTCCATCTACCCCCAATTGCCAGTGCCAGACCCTATTATTTTACTTACCTTTGAATTCTTCCTTCCTCCGCGGCGCTCCCACTTCTCTCTCCCTCTGTCAGGCGGCGTCTGGTCTGCGTCACATGACAATAAACAATCTAATAACAATAAAAGAAAGTAAATCATAGTGACCACTATACAGTACAGACAGTGTCCTAGTCTACACTACATAATCCCCAGCTTAAAAACAGCCAAACAATAGTAACTATATATTTTATCATTCTTGTCTCCCCAGCTCCCAGTATCCCCCATAATGTCTCTCTAGCCCACAATATCCCCATCATCTCTTCAGCCCCCATTATCCCCATCATGTCTCCAGCCCCCAGTATCCTTCATGTCTCTTCAGTCCCCCAAGTATCCTCATCATATCTTCAGCCCCCCAGTATCCTTCATGTCTCTTCAGTTCCCCCACTATCCCCCATCATGTCTCCAGCCATTCAGTATTCCCATCATGTCTCCAGATCCCCAGTATTCCCATGTCTCCAGCCCTCCAGTATCCCCCATTATTTGTATCCAGCCCCCACTATCACCCATCATGGCTCCAGCACCTCAGTATTCCACATCATGTCACCCAATCTCCAGTATTCCCATGTATCCAGCCCCCCCAGTATCCCCCATCATGGCTCCAGCACCCCAGTATTCCCCATCATGTTACCAGCTCTCCAGTATCCTCCATCAAGTGTCCAGTCCCACAGTATAATCCATCAAGTGTCTCCAGCCCCCCCAGGATCCACCATCATGTCTCCTAACAATAATGTCTCTCCAGTCCCCGACCCATTATGTCTCAAGCACACCAGTATTCCCAATCAGGTGTCTTCACATCCCTCCAGTTCCCCATAATGTCCAGCCAAGTCCCAGTGTTTATCTATAATACTTATCTTTTCAACTCTGCTCTCCTCTCAGACCGATGCTGTGTAGTGGGGTGTGGGGGTGTGAGCGATGCGACAAGCGGTGGGAGACAGACTCCACAGCTGCCTAATCATGCTTATGAGTAAAGGGGGTGATGTGGGTGATTGCTGAGCTGGCGGGCCCCCTAAGCCGCCAGTCCCCACAGCAACTGAACCCATTGCACCCCCTATAGTGATGCCCTTGTATGCACGGGTAAATATGCTACGCTAGTAAACGGATTGCAAGCGGAGTTCTGGATCTACCCCAATGTCTCTCCAGGCCCCCACCCATCATGTCTCTAGCACCCCAGTATTCCCAGTCAGGTGTCTTAACATTCCCCCAGTTTCAGGTGTTTTCCATCCCCCCCCCAGTATTTATCTATAATACTTACCTTTTCAACTCTGCTCTCCTCTCAGACCGATGCGGTGGAGAGGGGAGTGGGGGTGTGAAATGTGACAAGCGGTGCGGGTGGGCGCCAAGCTGCACAGGCGCTCACACCCCTGCTCCCCACTCCACAGCATCAATCTGAGAGGTGAGCAGAGTGCGATGCGCACTGGCCCTGCATAACAGAGTACAGGGCACGTTATACAGGGCTCCAACGGGAGCCCTGTAGGACCAAAACTCTTTACTTAAATGGCAGTGACCTTAGGTTAGGTCACTGCCATTCATATTATTAGATTTGTTCCTACAAGGCTCCCGTAGGAGCCCTGTATTATGTGCCATGTGCTCTGCAGAGTCCTGCTGCGGCTATAAAAAAAAACAAAAAAAAACTTTGTCCCGAGAGTCTGATCTCTCGGGACTTGTTCTGGGGCGAATTGGGACAGTTGGGATGTATGCGGACGTCAGACTTAGGACTGATGCATGCATCAGCATGAAATAAATACATTCATGGTACGGGGCTTAATTATGCAAATCGCGTCATTAAGCCCTGTCCCTTGACCATTAATTACCCCCTTTTTTTGTTTTAATAGGGATGGGGGTGGGACTTGATGACGCAAATTGCATCATCAAGTCCCTCCCTGTCCCTAGCAACACTAGGATATTAGTGTTGTCATGCAGGGGGACAGGCCTCAAGCCCTCTGCAGAAGATTTGCAGACTCTCCCGGGATACTGGGAGACCTGCCGGAATTTCGGGACTCTCCCGCACATTCCGACAGAGTAGGCAACCCCAAGCAAGACTCTTAATGCAAATTAGCTGCACACGGGCTACTAATATACAGTATGGGAATTCCAACAGAGTTAGAACTGATTCACAAATAGAAGTGCCTTGCATAACTAACATACACATGGGAAAGTTAAGGTAACCCTTGACCCATCGTAAGGTTCTGATTCGTATTATTTGCTCTGAGGCTATGCGTCTTCTTACTTAGTTCAGGCAACACCTGCTGCGTGCTTATAATCAAGGTATTTGTGTTTTTAAATGAAACAAGACTTGTTTATTTAATCCTATGCTGATTTTCCATTTTGTGCAAGACTTTAACCTTGTAAATGTACCATTATTTGCTTATAGTTTGTGAAAGTTTTTATTTACTTTAAATTTTGTGAACAAACACCATTAAATTTACTTATATTTAACTGTATTGTGTTGTTTATATTTTTTATGTTTATTTTTTAAATGTTTAATGTCAGTCTCTATATGTAGTTTTTCATTTCTAACTTCATGCAGTATGCGTTTATGTGTACTGTTAAGTATGTCATCATTATTCTTATTTCAATTTGTATTTTTAATGGTTACTTTTGTTTACATATGTTAATGAGAGTACATGTTGTTTTTAGAATACTTTTCCAAATCCTAATCAGTGTGTTTATTATGTACCTTTAAAATACCTAAAACGCACTACTGATTCACAACTAATAAAGTCTGCATGTGCCTAATTATACGCAGGAAAGACCTACGTCCTTTTGGAGCACTCCTGATACAGGGGGAGTGGTTAACTAGGTTCTTTATTTTCTCTGAATCAGTATTGCAGTCACATGTGTATATTTAGGTAAATTTGCAATTTAACTCTTAAAGGTAAACCATATCCATGATTTGATGAGTTTGGTGTGAAAGAGTTTAACTGTCCCGCACAGAGCCTCGACCTCAACCCCATTGAGCACCATTGGAATGAACTGGAACAGAAATTGCAAGCCAACATCAGTGCCTGACGTCATAAATGCTCTACAGAATGCATAAGCACAAATTTCCTCAGAAACACTCCAAAATCTTGTGTAAAGCCTTCCAGGAAGAGTGAAAGATGTTATAGCTGCAACAGGGTGACCAACTCCATATTAAAGTATAAGTATTTGAATACAATGTCATTACAGTTTCTGATGGTGTAGAACTTTGTAAGTTGTGGTGAGGAGCCAGAAGGGAATTCTGAAAGGGACAGGAAGCCAGTGTAGCGATAGACAGAGAGGGGAGATGGAGGTAGTGCGCTTGGTGAGCAAGATGAGTCTGGCTGCGGCATTTAGTATGGATTGTAGAGAGTGTATAAGCGTTTTAGTGGTATCTGCGGTAAAGAAGGTTCTGATGCGAGCTTTGTTGCGGAAGTGAAAGCAGCAGGACAGTGAGAGGGCGCGGATATAGTGGGTGAAGGAAAGTAAGGAATCAAGGATGACGCCCAGGCAGTAGAATTGGGTGGAGGAGAACATGCAGTGGTCAGTAGTAATGGAGATAGTGGGGGTAGAGGGGATACGTAAGGAGGGAAAATTATGATTTCAGTTTTTTCCATGTTAAGCTTGAGAAAGTGCTGGGACATCCATGAGGATATGGCTGAGAGGCAATATGACACTTTGGACAGGAGAAGAGAAGAGGTCAGGGGAAGAGAGAAAGATTTGAGTGTCGTCAGCATAGAAGTGGTAGCGAAAGCCAAAGGAGCTGATTAGGTCCCCCAGAGAGGAGGTGTAGAGCGAGGAGAGAAGGGGACCAAGAACTGAGCCCTGTGGAATACCAACAGGAAGAGGAGTGGTAGGGGAGGAGCTGGAATTGAGACAGAGACGGAGAGGTCTGAGAGATAGGAGAACCAGAAGTGGACAGTGCGAGAGAGGCCTAGAGAGTGAAGGGTGTGGTGCAGGAGAGGGTAATCAACAGTGTCACAGATACAGGAGGATTAGAAGGAACACGTGGCCCTTAGATTTGGCAGAGAGATCATTTGTAACCTTAGTTAGGGAAGTTGCAGTGGAGTGCAGGGGACAAAATTCAGACTGAAGAGGGCCCAGGATGGAGTTGTCGTGAGGTAGCTGATTTGATGGTTGTAGCTGTTCAAGCAGCTTGGAGGTGAAGGAGAGAAGGAATATGGGTCGGTAGTTAGAGGGTGAGGTGGGGTCAAGGTTAGATTTTTTTAAGGATGGGGGAGACAAGAGCATGTTTAAAGGGGAAGGAGAAAAAGCCCTAGGAGAGGAATAAGAGTTGGGCAAGATGAGAGCAGGTGGAAAGAGAGAGAGATCGGAAAAAGATTAGAGGGGAAGGCAGACATAAGTGAGTGGCTGGGGAGGAGAAAAGATGGTAGAGAAGATGGAGCTCCTGATGGAGTCTATCTTGGAAGTGAAGAAGGTGGCAAAGTCAGCAGCAGAAATGGAGAATGTCACGTTCAAAGGATTAGTGGGATCTTTTCCGGGCTTCAGGGAATAAGACAGTTGAGATGGTGTAAATTGAAAGTTAGCCGGTTTAATGAAGGTCAAGTGCATACAGAAATGAACAGTAAGTGTGCAGGGTGCACGTGGTTTGGAAAAGTCCTTGAGTAAGTGGGGCACACAGGCAGGTGTGGCAAGGTTGCTGAGTGGGACTTGGAAAGGTGATTGAAGCTAAAGCTGGAAGGCTGGAGTGGAGTAGCAGGTTACATCCGGATAGCTGTAACTGGAGAGCAGGAGTTGAGTAGCAGGTTGGATCCGGATAGCTGTAACTGGAGTGCTGGAGTGGAGTAGCAAGTTGGTAAAACTGTATAGCAACAGTGAGTTGAACCAGATACAAGGCAGACTTGACTTGAATGTTATAGGCAGAACTGTATAGCAACAGTGACTTGAACCAGATACAAGGCAGACTTGACTTGAATGCAATAAGCAGACAGTTCAGGGTTACCAGATTGCAAGAGCAGAGATCCAGAGGATCCAAAGGGTTTAAATAGACCGCCCTGTGCAAAGATTGGCTGGAGGCATCATTTGTACGCAGAGGAGCATCTGAGTGGCTACTGGGAATCACCCGACAGGAGGCAAGATGGTGACGCTCATGCAGCAGAGGATGGCTGTGCAGATGCCTAATCCCAGACACTAACAAGCACACATTGCTGCAATGGAGATTGTGCAGGGGGCTGCCACTATTTGGATTGGCACCTCTGGAGGGCTGGAGAGCAGGCATGACATGGGAGAGCCGCTGACAGATGGTTCCTGACATGGTAAGTGCGGCGCTTGCTGCTGCATATCATGACAGAGAGATGGAGGGGGGGGGAATAGAGATGTAGGTGACAAAAAGGCGGTGGGGGTTAGACGATTGAGAGAGGATGAAGCTGAGAGAGGAGAGGATGAACTTGAAATGGATATGTGTGTGTGTGTGTGTATATATATATATTGTTACAGCACACCTGCAAGGAAAGTCCCCCCCCCCAGTAGAATTAGGGATGCAGATGCCGCTGCAAGACTGATTTTCTGGAACAGAGACAGAGGAATTCCAATACCAATCAATGTAACAAAGCAATGAGAAAGGCAAGTCAGATGCTTGGTTGCATAGGGAGAGGAATTAGTAGCAGAAAGAGAGAAGTACTGATGCCCCTTTATAAATCATTGGTACGCCCTCACCTAGAATACTGCATTCAGTTCTGGAGGCCATATCTCCAGAAACAGTTAAGAATCTTTTAGGTGCGTATATACAGGAAGGGATAGACTGCATATGCGTAGTAACTTTTACATGCAGTCTACGTAGGACTCAGAAACGGGAATGCTGTGAATCACCACTACGAACCTAATGCCGCTAGGTTCATAGGAACTTACCCTGGAAGGGGCGTGCCGGGAATTATTAAGTCCACAGATGATTGGGTGGAGGGAGGCATTTAAATGAGCAAATCAGGGCACGTTTATGCAGTAACGTTCGTAATTAGACGCCCTACGCACACAACTATGAACCTAAGCATAAGGGAGCCCTATGGCATTCGTAAGTCTCTTAAGAACCTAAAAACCAGGGAGTCGCCTTGCTACTAATTGCATATATTAAGGAACCAAAAGCTTTCTTAAGTGTGAATAAGGCCCATAATAAGGATTTTAGGGACCGCATTCACCTCATCTGAAGGATATCTATTCTTGCCATACCATGACTATATTCGGAATAAAATGTACCGGTATTTGAGATAAACAAGATGCATTCACACTGGTTAAGTAGAGCTAGAGTTTACTTTGATATATTGGGAATAAAGCAAGGCACTACTGAATAAATCAGAGGGTACATAAGCAATAATAAAGAGCAGTATTCATTTCTGAGAGCCGTAGAATATAAACATTTCTTCTTTGATGTGAGTATAGTTTGTACGTCTGGAAAGCTTTAATATGAGCAGCAGACGGGTATTTTATCCCCTTGGAAAAGCTGAAATAAAGAGCTGCATTTAAGAAGCAGACGAGAAGAGAGAGAATGAAACGGTGATGAAAAGTGTATTAAAGCCCATGTGATAGTGAATCAGTGAGTTCTCTGTTACTGGCAATGTAGTTCT
Source organism: Limnodynastes dumerilii (assembly GCA_011038615.1). Classification (NCBI taxonomy): domain Eukaryota; kingdom Metazoa; phylum Chordata; class Amphibia; order Anura; family Limnodynastidae; genus Limnodynastes; species Limnodynastes dumerilii. The sequence goes on along the minus strand of WWET01003853.1, from coordinate 31,416 downwards.
CCTGACAGCGCTGCCCCCTCTGTTTCCTATGGGAATAGCAGAGAGAAAGAGAGAGCATAAATACAAAGAAAACAGCTGTTTTATACCGTTGCGAGTCCCCGGTCCGAATGGCTGCTTTAAGAAATAGAGACAGACGAAAGTTCCTTTTCGGCTGTCTCTATTTCGAATGGCAGCCATTTTCTATATATTTTTTTATTGAATGGCGGAGTGTGCCGATCGGCATACTCACCTATTCATTTTTGCCGCAGACCCACCGCTGCTGACAGCTCCGGTGAGGTGAGTAACCTCTCTGGGGACTTTGAGTGTTGGGGGGGTTAGGGTTAGGCTCTTAGGGAGGTAGGGTTAGGGCCATAGAAGGGGAAGGTTAGGGTCAGGCTGCGGGGAGGGGGAGTCTTAGGGTCAGGCTAGAGAGAAGGGAGGGTCAGGGTCAGGCTGTGGGGAAGGGAGGGTTAGGGTTAGAATTAGGGAAAGGGTCGTTTTTTTTTTTACTTACCTATCGGAGCACCGTGTTCGGTGCTCCGGTGATCGATTGCTATGCCTCATCGAAGCATAAGCAATCGATATCACAGCCAGTTTGGAACTGGCAGGGAAGGAACGGCCCTATCAAAATAGGGGTGTTCGAAGCGGGGACCCACACCCTTTTTATACATAATTCTGCTCTCTCCAGACCGGATCCAAAGATGGAGGTGTGGGGATCCACTGGGAAGAAATTGCCGTTGCGATTATGAGCTTTTTCACCTAATACAGTGGACAGCTGAGTGCTGGCTGTATCAATGGCAAATTTGCGGGAATAAAGACTGTTTTTATTGGTAATGGGTACTATGGTGAATGGCCATATTTGTGTTCCCAATAGTGAATGGTGCGCTCCTCAAAGGGTAGGGTCAGGCTGCAGGAAAGGGAGGGTTAGGGTCAGGCTGAGGGACAGGGAAGGTTAGGGTCAGGTTGTGGGAGATGGAGGGTTAGGGTCAGGCTGCATGGAGAATTAGGGTCAGGCTGCGGGAGATGGTGGGTTAGGGTCAGGCTGCCAGGAAAGGAGGGTTAGGGTAATGAGAGGGGAGGGTTAGGGTTAAAATTAGGGAAAGGAGTGGGGGACTATTTTCTCTTACCTTTTCGGAGCACTGAAAGCTCGGTGCTCCGTGGATCGATTGCTATGCCTCCTCGAGGCATATGCAATCGAAATCTGGCTGGGAGAAAACGGCCCTATTGAAATAGGGCTGTTCTAAGCGGGGAACCACACCCCTCAGAAGACACCATTTACTAAATCAGGGGTGGGGAACGTCCAAATAATTTGGTCTGGCCCTCCACAGGCGGGACTTGAGAAGGGGTGTGGCTTGGCTTCCGGATGTGCTCTCCAGAGCTCCAAAGCACTAGTCCGCAAAATCATTTTGCCCGCTTCCAGCACTCCGGAAGTGAAGGCTGCATTGTGCAGTGGGGTCCTGCAGGCTCTGAATCCCAATCAGCTCCTGGGTCCATGGTGGCAGCCTGAAAACCATGAAACTTTCCTTATTCCTGGATCCTGAATGGGAAACTCTCGTTCGGAGCAGCCTGCATGCGGTAGCATCTGGATCTCCAGGACACCACAGCCTTTTTCTTCTAAAGTGGTGTCAGTATGGGCATATATCAGTGGTGTACCCAGGGGGCATGCCAGAAATGGGCATGGCTTCGTAGCCATGTGGGCATAACTGACATAAAGGAAGATGGTAATGGCCTGTGCTGCAATAGGGAATCAGGTGGAGATGGTGAATGGGTCACAACAAATGTAAAAGTGCTTATACGCTGACACAAGCTCTGATCCATTGTGTAATGTGCTCCACTATTGCTATTAGATGTATACCTTCAATATAAATCTACTATTTTAATGTGTGAAAAGAAGTAACTTCTAAATCACCTTAAAGTAATATCAAAAACAGGACTTGTTAAATAATATAATCAACGCATTTTCTTAATGTACAATTTTTATTATTTTCAAATCTACATTTTAAACGTGCTGCTTTCACAGAGAACGGGACGTCTTATAATTATAAATCACCTATAAAAAAATATCAGAACAGGACTTGTTACACACAATAATCAACGCATTTTCTTAATGTACAATTTTTATTATTTTCAAATCTACATTTTAAACGTGCTGCTTTCACAGAGAACGTTACTGGACGTCTTACATGTAGTAGTCAGGTAGTCAGATAGTACGACCATATTATCAGTATTGTTATTTAAATATGTTTTATTTTTTAACAGTGCATCATATTAAGTAGCTCTTCACAATTTTACACACATCAACCTCTGCCACATTACAGTCTAATTCCCTAACAAACAAATACACACACACACACATACATACACACATACACACACGCTAGGGGTAATTTTTGCCTCGTGCAGTATGACATTGTGGGCGGGTCAGGAGAAGAGCTTGGGCAGGACGCGGCGGAGCTTATTTGCCGTGTTTTCGGGCTCCAAAATGTTTGCAGCTAATATACCCCATACGTATTACACGCATTGGAAACCCCCCTTTCAAAATCCTGCATTTGCCAGTGTGTCAGGTCAGCAGTCTTCCCCATGATTGTGAATTCTACTGATCCAGACTGAGAGACCATTTAAAGGCTGATTAGAGTGTGAGACATTGGGCCTGATCCAGACTAACGCTGCCCGGCGTTAATACGCCAGGCGTAAGTGTAAGATCGTCTGAAAAGCCAATCTGGGCATGCGCCGGGCAGATGTTGCCCGGAGTAACTACGGCAACGCCCCTATCAAGGATCGGGCGTCCGTAGTAACAGCGTAGTAACGGCAGAGGGGGCGTTCCTCGCCGCTACTACGATAAGGTTAGTGTGGGTAGGTGAGGGGAAGTAGTTTAATGAGGGAGGGAGGGGATTTAGTAACCACGCTGCTGTCCCAGCGTATTTACCCTCGCTTACGCCAGATGAAGTTAAGGTATATTTCCGCCGGCGTAAGCAAGGGTAAATACGCTGGGACAGAGGGAATGCATAGATGTTACGCTGAGCACAACATCGTAAGTCTGGATTAGGCCCTTTGAGCCTACAATATTGAACCTTTTCACATTATTCAAATTTTTTGAGATTTTAATTTTGGGGTTTTCATAAGCTGTAATCAACAAAATTAAAACAAATAAAGGCTTGAAATATCTCACTTTGCATGTAATGAGTCTATATAATATATTAGTTTAATCTTTTAAGCTGCATTACTGAAATAAATGAATTTTTGCACAATATTCTAATTTTTCGAGTTTCATCTGTATACCTGGCTTTATACAAATCAAATCTTTTCCAAAACTCCTTGTTATAGAATACCCCCTGGATGGTCCCATAATGTACACTTAAATAAGAACATCGGGTGTTTGGTGTTCAGTGGAACATAGTTGTATTTAATTGTAGCAGCTGATCAGCACATGGTAACGTGTGCCTTTGTTTGTTTGACTCTTACCTTGCATATATCAGCTGTTGTACAGGGGTCTGCATCCAGTCTATAGTACTCAGGAGAGTTGAACTTAAGATATACCTCCAGCTTCACTTGCCATGAAGTGGAATTCCCCAATAAGTTTGAAGAGCTCTTTTTTTTTTAAATAGGCAATAATGAAATCCAATTGCTATTGAAATTACTATTGTACGATGATGAGTGTCATCTGCAGTTACAAGAATAGTCATACATGAGGCGGCATATATTACATTGCCCATATTCTATTTCAGCATTATGTATTATAGACTTATTGTTTATTTTTTAATTTGTATTGTCTCATATGCATGTGGGTTTCCTCAAGGTTGCTCTGGTTCTCTTATGCAATCCATAAACATACATGTTAATTGATTTTAGGCAAAACTTTTACCCTGGTGTATGTGTTTGTATCGTTAGAGAATGCACTCTCTGTAGGGTGCTAAACAATGAGTTGGCCTATGTGAAGGATTAAGAATAATGATGTTACTGGCACTGTGTTAATGATTCATGTGCAGGAAGGGCACACCCAACTAATCTATTGATAAACATAAGCCATGTTAATATTTTCCAGTATAATACTCCTATTCCGATAATTGAGACAAGCAAAGTGAGTTGCAGATTCTTTGGCCAGCTGGCTGTAAACAGATGGGCCGTCATCCTGATGAATGATAATAAAGGTAATCTGAATGTTACACTCTGTAAAACTCTGTAAGTGTGTAGCAGGCTGTGTTGCTAGGTTTCACCTTCCCCAGCTGTCAGGCATTAGCACTAGAGGTGTGTCAGCCTCTCCTGGCTGATTGGAGGAGGACCCTTTAAATAGCCTCTGCTGTGTGCTACTAGTTGTCGGTTATAGCGTCTGGTTCCTGAATCTTGCTCGCTGACTTTCTGCTGCTTGGTTTGCTTTTGCATTCTCTGTTACCCTTGTTCCTGGTGTTACCCCCTTGCTTTCCTGTTATCCTCTTGCCTGTGTGTTTGTCTGACCCCCCTGTGTGGTGAGGTGCGCGGCGTGAGTAGTTCGCTACTCCCACGGGCGGCCTCGGCCCTGGACAGGCCCCGGTCTCCTTTCATCTCCGGAAGAGTGTGTGCGTGTGTTTAAGATCTCACATTGCCCCAGCCTGTCAGGCGTGTGTTGATATCTGCCACGTGTGTTAGCGTCTCCTGCTTTTGCCATCGTGCAGTGAGTATAGCCACCAGCTCTTGTTACCGCTGTGTAGTTCCATCTCCAGTGTGTGTGTTGCTGTGTGTCACCAGCTTGTATTACCGCTGTGTAGTGTTATCTCCAGTGTGTTTGCTGTGTGTGTCTGCCACTGACTTTGTTATCATCAGTGTGCATTGTTAGAGCGTAGCTCCACTGTTATTCCAGCCTGCAGTGTATTTTAGGTAGACGTACCATCTGTCTCACCTAGTGGTATTACCACCTCTGTTAGAGCAGTTGCTCCACTGTTATTCCAGCTTGCAGTGTCAGGTAGACTTGT
>WWET01003853.1:8225-25785 GCA_011038615.1 Limnodynastes dumerilii | reverse complement strand
TTATATACTTTGCATTACTATTGTACTGTTTACAAGGGTACCAGCATTATCTGTAATAAACCTTACTGTTTTTGAGAGCACAGTTATCTTGTCTAAGTGTTATCTTGTATGCGAGTGTACTTGTGAGTACTTGGGTTCCAGTCAGCCTAAGCCACGCTGCAGTTCCCCTTTGGGATGATCACGAGCGGCACGACCTGTCAGCCCAGCAGCCCAGACTATCCTCACCACTAGAGGCTCTAGTGAACACCTGGTGTCTGACATAGACTCCGGGCCCCTGGTGAGAATCCCTCTGGCCGACTGTAACACTGAAGCCAGCAAGGTATACAAGCTATTGATTGACAATAATTAAACGTTGCTGTAGGGTTTATTTCATTGCATTCTACAATAAACTTTAATCCATAAAAAACTGATCATAAATGAATGAAGTAACAATAGTGTGGAGCCTTGAGCATGGCTAGCCAGGATTTATGCCCAATATGATACAGATGGACTACTTGTATGCTCCAAAAATGTCAGCTGAATTATTAGCAAATGTAACCATTTATGTGGACAATCAGGAAAATGCTTTATTGGCTTGATCAGAAATAACTTTAGATCTAGTAATATAAATTGTTTTTCCTTAAAATTGAAATATATTTTTTGTACATCTGTAAGATTGTCATTTTACATTGATATATCATTGATTGATTGTTTCCAACTTGTGTCACTTTTTCAAGATCATCTTCAGAATAATCTATGAATGAAAAGGAAAGTGTTGTCAGATAACAGCAACAGAACTGCAGCAAGTAACAACTATATAGACTGAGATATGATCACAGAAGTCCTCTATATTGTTATGTATAAAGGAGTATAGAATAGATATTAAAGGAGATCTAAACATTGAGCATAATGGAAGAATCTGAATATGGCCAAAAAATTGTATAAGAGAATAGGAGTTAAAGAAAAAGTGATCTGACATTCTGCTAAACAGTCTATAAATAGTAAAAAAAAAAAAAAAACTTATTCTATCCTATTTTACTCAGAAATGTTTTCAGTGTCTCATTAGGAAAATAGAAAAATAAATGTTCGTACCTATTTCTTCTTATTAATAGAGATAGTCAGGAAAAAATACATAGAAACACCACAGAAAGCTGAACAGATAAAATTGAACCATACACATTTAGTACTTATTAAAAAAAAATAAAAAATCAGTATAGCATAAATATTGGACCAAATCCAAAGACACAATTTTTTAACATTCGACCCTCCAAACCCAGGATCTGTGGACGTGTGGGGTACTGCTATTGGACATCTGCTGTATCATAACTTCTGTATGAATACACTGCTAACCAGTCCCCTTTACGACGGAGATATGACATGTGCATAGGCGGCCCATGCCATAGGCGGCCGCCTATGGCCCCGCGGGTCAGGGGTCCCCGCGCCTATTCCGGAACGTCACCCGTACACATTTACTTTTTTTCAATTTCTGCAAGCCTAGCGCCACTGGCCGCCAGGCTTGCATGTGTGAAGTAAAGGCCCTGGGCGGTGCCGCAGCAGCCAGTACAGTGCCGCCGAGTTCATCATCCCGGCAGCACTGTACTGGCTGTCGTGGCCCCGTGCGGGGCCTTCACTTCCCGGACACTGTGTTATCACATACACAGTGCCTGGACCGCTGCATCCAGGCACTGTCTATGTGTTGCTATTGGGGGGGCGGCACTGTACTGGCTGCTGCTAAAAATCACAATCATTCAATGCAACCATCTGCGCAACTGTTCTGCTTGTCTTCTCTGTAGCATATACAGAGATCTGTACAGTGTGCACAGTCACAATTTTGTCTGAAAATAGGAGAGATGATGACCTTAGATCAGCTGATAAATTAGTGCAGCATGTACACATAAATTGATAAATTGGCATGCTCATCAGCCCTCACATCTCAAGTATTTCACAGGTGTGTATCCAGCTTTACTCCCATTCTAAAATGACCTTCAGTATGGTGTTAGATCTGCATCTGTTCACTTGTACAAATGTGTCTTGGATTTAGTGACTGTGAGATAATCTAATTCTCTTACATTCATTTCACCTAATATAGTTTCTAATTTAATGGTTGTCTGCTAAAGAAACCTAAAAACCTTGAAACACATAACATCTCAATTATCAGTCAGAAAACTTCTAGAGAAAGTGCAGTTCCTGGATGTGGTCTAGCATATATTACACCATGTATCTTACATGTATAGGTACTGTAACTTACTTGAGTCAGGATGTAATCTTCCTGTGCTAACCTTTCTATGACATCAAAGTGATCAGTATCATTTATCTGTGTGTAGGAGGCACAAAGTCCTACTTCCTTGAGACTCTGAAAAATAAGTTAGGTCATATGTTTGAACCTGTAAAAGACCTTTCTATAGCTTTAGAAGTAGAGCATGCATAGAACTACTGAACACATACATCTATGATCCAGAGTTTTAACATAAGTGCAATGTAGATGCACTATACATTCTATCCAGAGTTGTGTGTCTCAGCAGAAACAAACATCTCTCCATAGTATGGTATGAGTACTGACTGCAGATTACAGTGGCATTTTTTAATGTGTATACATTTTTTTTTTTAAAGTAAAGTACCCTTCCAATATAAATAAATTAACAATTTATATACCGCACCACAACAGGACATGCTAATGCTTGTAGTATTACAAGCACCAGCATGCCCAAGGATGCCAGGGCATGCTGGCACTTGGATAGCCACAAGCATCAGCATGCCCTCTCATCCAGGGCCCGCTGCGGCCTGTCATGTCTCCATTAGTCATTTAATAAAATGCAGGGCGGACTGTTACAGTAAAAATGATCGCTACATTAAATACAGTAAAAAATATTAAAATAATACTTATCTGCTTTGATGGCATCTTTATCTATAAAGGATCCCATCTTGCAAGTTTTTAATCCAGGCTTGACAAAATAAAAAAATCCTTGTACGGACACTGAACCATGTCCTGCTGCCTGGACATTCTGCCGCTGATGACAGATTTGCTGGCACTGGGTTCTATTTATACCCTCTGTCAACGTGGAAATATTGTCATGCTGACGGAGGGTATAAATAGAGCAGCAGATCTGTCATTAGTCATCAGAATGCCATAGACATACTCTCTGATGAAATTGTCTGATGATGGAGAAACATATACATTTTTATTTTGAATAAAACTCCTCCAAATGCAGGACTTGTTAACACTGTTATGCTGCTACATTACAACCATATTGCTGATTTATGCCAACACACTTGCACTTAATGTTTGAAATCTATCCACGGCTTGAAGCCCAACTGTTGTGGAACTATTAACTACAAGGGGGTTCAACTGAGTGGAGGACTTACATTTTTGGGACCCTGAAGCTTGAACTATTGGGGCCCCTTCTCAACCTTTATTTGTTAAGTATTTTATATTTTCTGCTTCTATCATACAGTGACTATATAAATTCAAGTCGCAAGACATTTTATGAAATGCTGTAAAATCCCAAAAATTTGGGAGATCCCTATGGTCACAAACTGAGTATCATGGTACTACTGTACGATATCTAATGTGGTGGTTGATAACCACGATATAGTGGAGTCAGATCTAAATTTTAAGCTGGCTATACATAAGAGCGATTACCGAAAATCCCATGAAATCCCTGAAAATCTTAATGATTTTTGTCTAAAGTCCTCTAGACTCTAAAAAGATATTGGCGCCATATACTACACTAATTTCAGACGATAATCGTCATAGAATGTGAAAAACCTCAAATTTTTCATCTTCTTTTATCGTCTCAAAAAAAAAATCGGTTTTGACCATAGATCTGCTGGTAAATATTTTTTCTTTTCTGATTTTTCATTACAAATGCAGGAACTAGTCATAATAAACTTCCATCTCCATTAAAAGTACAGAGTTCAGGTGTCACAACAAGAGTACAATACACATATTCTGTAGACTGTTCTTTGTAAAAAAGAATAAAATTTATTCATTTTCAATAGACATCCCGGTGTTTAGGTGTCAACTTTGTCACGCTACTTCTATAAAGGACAGGAAACAGACAGAAAGGAGATGTGTCATGTGGGATTAGCATAATCATGCTTAGGAAAGTACTGATGTCACCAGGAATTTATCGGTGAAGATTTCATGATTATCGTGACATGCCCATACTCCATGCGATTTTACATTTTATCATCTGCGTTGGCCCGATTTAAATCAGACAAGTCAAAAGATCAAATAATAATTCAGAAGGAGTTCTTGGAGGATTATTGGATGATCGGGAAAAAATCGTTACCATACAGTTGAACAATAATTTGCCCAATAACACAATAATTGAAAAATTGGGCCGATAATTAATCTAGTGTATGGCCAGCTTTAGAACTGATCGTTTTAATTGTGACTTTCTACTAATGTGTGGATAAAATAGATCTTCTTTGCTCCCTCTAAGCACTCTTTCATTTATCTGTATTTTACATATTTGGCTGCTAAAATAGCGAAAATCTAATAAGAGAGTGTCACAGCTTATAGTGAATGTTCAGCGCTTATGAATATTCAGGGTTCAATTTCCCATTTACTAATAATAGGTTGTAAAGAAATCTCATCTGGTTAGGGTTTAGGCGGTAGTATGGGGGTTCTTGTGTTGCGTAGGTGTTGAAAGGTGAACTTCTAAGCAATGGGGCTCAAACCTGATGGAACATGTGATCTCTATTGGTGTTGTCCACAAATGTTACATTTGGTTCCTTACAGTACAGCATGGTTTTGCCAATTTGCTACTATAAATTAGTTTGACTGCTCATTCTAGTGCATCAGTGGTTTCTATTCTGGCAAAATAATCAGCTCAAGTTAAGCATTTCCATTAAAAACTGTTGACAGGATTCACACCTAAGAAGCTGCTACTTCTTAGGTGCAGATTTTTAGGCACTGAGCCTATAAGGCTACACAATGTACGTAGTGGTTACGTACTTATATTTTTTACATACAGTCTTTAAAGACCGCACGTAGTGAGTTAAGTAAAAGGAGGCGTGAAAGTACTGCCTTGGGAAAAGTAGGTGGGGGGAGGTATGGTAAGCAGCCGGTTAGGGCGGGGGAAGAGATTTCTGTTCATATTTTTCTTCTTAAGAAGGAACATGCACACAGTTACTTAGGATAAGCCTATGGAACTCTTAAGTACTATTAGGCTCCTAAAAAAATTGTGACTACAGTCCAGTGATTATGTTAGAGCCCAACCCAAACAATTAAGTAGTTAAAAACCATTGTATCATATTACATGTCCTAAGGAACGTTCATAACTAAAGAAATTACCTGGTAAAAGTCCTGTGATTGCCTGTGGAACTCTGGAGAATCATGTTCTGCTACTACAATGATCATGTGACAGGTTTCAGCATTCTTCTTTATCTGTGCCACACATTGTATGGGGCTGTTCCTCAGGGCCACCTCCCTGTGAATTCATACAGCATGACAACCAGCACGCAATGTAGTATGATTGGTGTAATTCTGCAGTGAGAAAGTATGGTACCCCTCATAGTGGCTTTCTGTATGTGACAATTCATCCCAAGCGTGATCAGTCAAGTGAAACTAACAAACCACTACATTGGTGACCATTTTTACTGGTTATTCCGCAAACTTAATCCTAGAAGTTACAGGACACTCCATACATTTGTATTATGTTATTAGATGGTAGCAGTCATGTATAGATATTATTTATAACTATAGTTACTGCAGACACTGGAGAGAAATAATCTATTCCTTGGCAAGCATAAGAATAAATAGCTGTTCTAAAAACAAAAATGTGATTTTAATGCATTTGTCTTTATAATGTAAATAACCAGCAATCAATGCAACTATGCAGAGAAACAATCTTTTCTCACATTTATTTATTTTATTAACAGGTTTTTATATAGCGCTATCAGATTGCATACCGCTCTACAGAGAATATTTCACATTTCATCAGTCAGCTGCATTCTAAGTTCCCTAACACATACATATACACCCACACACAGACTACAGTTAATTTAGTCAGCAGCCAATTAATCTACCAGCATGGTTTTGGAGTATGGTAGGGAACCGGAGCACCCGGAGGAAACCCACATAGACACGTGGAGAACATTCAAACTCCACAGAGATTAGGCCTAGTCCAGAAATCGAAATTATGACATCAGCGCTGTGAGACACAAGTGCTACTCACTGAGCCTCCGTTCTGCCCATGTTAACTAAACATTAAAAAACAAACATTACCTTTTAATAAAAAATATGGAATATACACTTAAAATTCTTAAGGCACCTCCGGTAGGTTAGTATGAGTGAGGTAGAATGTCTCCTCGATTTGAAAGTGTGCAGTGGCCATATTGGAGAGGGATCAGATTACTTTGGTAAAAGTAACAAAAGAACACAGGTCGCGCTTTTTATTCAAATATATGAAATGTGTGAAGGGGAAATATATAAACGCTGGACCTGCTTTTTGTTTCTTGTATTTACACAGTGGCTGCACCGCTTCATTTATATATACTTGCACACATTTTACATATTTAAAGACAAGCGCGGCCTTATGTTCTCTTGTAACTGTTTTAAAATACTGGATTTGGCATAGATGAGGTCAATTAAACTAGTTGTAAAGCTCCTGTGAAGCTTCTTAGGAAATGTTCTCGTGCAATTTTCTAGTTAATCAAATTTACAAGTGTAGGTAACAGGAAAAAAACAGCTACAATAAATAAAATGCTAGTCATGTTAGTTCAGTAACAAGTGTCTACCAGAACATTGGCAAATTAATAACCATTTCAAATGTCCATATGTCACCCGAATTCATACACATGCCAGATGTTCAATAACGGATTCATCCGACAGGGCGGCACATCACCTCCCTAAATCCATAAGGTGGGCGGGGGAACCGCTGTTATTTTACAGCGAGGGCTGGGTTTACCATTTCCATGCCGACCACTGATTCATGGGATACTTAAGGCAGGGTTATGGCCAGGATGTGGGTCCCCGGAAAGAATGGCCCTATTTCAATGGGGCTGTTTTCTCCCAGCCAGTTTCGAACTGGCTGGGATTTCGATTGCTTATGCCTCCATGAGGCGTAGCAATTGATCAACGGAGCACCGAACATGGTGCTCCGAAAGGTGAGCCTGAAAACTACCCCAACCCTTCCCCTAATTCTAACCCTCCCCTTCTATTACCCTAACCCTCCCTTCCCCACAGCCTGACCCTAACCCACCATCTCCCACAGCCTGAACCCTCCCTCTGCAGCCTGACCCTAACCCTCCCTCTCCCACAGCCTGAGCATAACCCTCCACCTCCCACAGCCTGACCCGAACCCTCCCTTCCCTGCAGCCTGATCCTAACCCTCCATCTCCCGCAGCCTGACCCTAACCCTCCCTTCCCCTGTAACCTGACCCTAACCCTCCCTCCTCTGCAGCCTGACCCTAACCCTCCCTTCCCCGCAGCCTGACCCTAACCCTGGATAGGTTACTCACCTTTCCCGTGGTGCGGGTCCTGCAGTAGCAGCGGTGGCGGTGTTTCTGAAAAGGAATGGGTGAATATGCTGATTATCATACTCACCCATTCTGAGAAACAATTTCTAAAATGGAGGGGTATTCGAAATAGGGACATCCGAAAAGGAACTTTCGGATCCCCTATTTCGGAAATCCCTCATTCTATGCCGGGACTGCAACCGGTTATGGCAACATAGCTGCTGCCATAACCACATGAGAAAGGGGAGTGACAGGGGAGTTAATACCCGGTGGTCTGAAGCCAGCTCCATGAGAGAAAACAAACTATTGGTCAGTTCACATGGTCTCTACCACCAGTACAAGAATAAGGAGAGGAGTTTACTAGATAGACCATGGATTTTATACCTATCTCCATATTAATTACTTTACATTAACACTTGCTATTTGTAGTGCAATACAATGATTTGATTCTAGTAATATGAATAGGGTATATCCACATGGGACCATTTTAACAGACATACTTAGCAACAGGCACTGATTATCAGTACATAGAATTAGGACACTCACCTATATTTGACAATTGGACAATATGCTGTTTTTAAGGGACAAGTACAGTGCAACAGACATATCTGTGCAAACTTCTAGCTGAAATATCTAAACTACCCTTCAAAAGCTATAAATGATATTTTATGTCATAAGTTCACAATGTTTAGTTTATAAATAATATTTTTTCTTTGCATAATTACATTGGAACTGGTTTGTTAGCTAGAAAATTAGCAATGTTTAAATAACAACATTTAGAGGTAGGTTCATTAAAGCTTCTAAGAAAGAATAGTTGCTGCACTGCCCATAGTGACCAATCAGACAGCAGCTATAGAATTCTAAAAGCTGATTGATGGCTAAGGCTCCCTTTCTTTTTAGTAGCTTTAATACAGATACCTTTTAGAGAGGCTATAGAGGGAATCCCCTTCCAAGCCAATATGGTCTAAATGTACTTCAGGGATGTGTGGGTCCCCTTTGCGAACGGCCTTATTTTGATAGGGCCGTTTTCTCCCAGTCAGTTCCGAAATAGCTGGGAAAACGATTGCTTCTGCCTCGAAGAGGTATAACAATCGATCCCTGGAGCACCGAACACGGTGCTCCGAAAGGTAAGTGAGGATTCCAACCCATCCCCCTTCCTAATCCTTACCCTAACCCTTCTCTTCTATTACCCTAACCCTCCTTTCCCCTAACCCTAACGCCCCCTTCCCCGCAGCCTGACCCTAACGCCCCATTCCCCACAGCCTGACCTTAACCCTCCCTTCCCTGCAGCCTGACCCTAAGTCTCCCTTCCCTACAGCCTGACCCTAACCCCCCATTTTCCGCAGCCTAACCCCAACCCCCCTTTCCCTGCAGTCTGATTCTAACCCTAAACCTCACCTTCCACTGCCCTAACACTCCCTTCCCCAGAGCCAAGCCATAACCCCTTCCTTAAGCCTAAAAGTTCCCGGAGTGGTCCGGCGGCGGCTCTTCCAAAAAGGAATGAGTGAGTATACAGATCACATACTCACCGATTCATATAAAAAATCTAAAATGGCTGCCATTTGAAATAGAGAACTTTTGGCTATCTCTACTTCACAATGACAGCCATTGGTGCGGGGTACTGCAGATACCACAACTGCTTTTTCCATCCGCCCTAATGTTATACCCAGTACAATATCTGAATGTGTCCCCTCATAGTCTTTGCTGACTCTATTCAAGTGGTATCTTCTCCATACAAGTGGTAGCTACACTCTGTTACAGAGATATTTATGTAAGTTATGTAAAATGTTTCTATGAAGTTTTTGTCCCTATACCTCCCTTTTATAAATTTATTTACCTGTACACTGGATCCAGAGTTTGAAAATGTTAAACCATGTTAAAATTGCTGAGGAGACCAGTTTTATCTGATGCAAAAAGTATTATAGCTGAGAAGGGATATTTCCCTGCCCAAGCATAATAGCGGGTCAGTATCTGTGTACTGTAAGCAAAGCAAAGTATTCTCCTTGTGTGCAAATAATAACATGTTTTTGCCCTGGGGTAAATTTTCACCCATCTTCCTCTTATTTACAAACTCTAAATCCGATCCATTAAAATCTATCCCTTGGAAGGAGATTTTCCCTAAATCATCTTTCATTCCTCACAGTGTTCCAAAAGAGCGGCCAGACTTACTGTGACATCTTTAAGGCATCATTGACATATGTGTGTGTGATTGGAAGTAGATCATACACCCCACTGACCAGTATGGCTCCTGTTAAGGAAAAGGGAAAGAATATAAACTCCCAATATAAAATATTTTGTTAGTTATTAAGCACATAGGGATACTTGCTTTTGAAGGACACAATTAAAGCAGCTATGTAAAACAGATGGCACACCGAGTCTTCTCCTTTCTGTTTTGATATCAGATTTAATATTTTTGTTATACTCTGTCATGTTTAATATGCCTACTGGTATAGTATAACATATAGGCATCATACAAGTGAATCTTTATACAGCAGTTACCATAAGCACTGACCTCTAATGTCTGGTGTCACCCCATACTGCGACCAGTCAGTGCAGAGAGCCATGGCTACCAGGTGAGCTCCGGCAGAATGACCACAGAGGTAAACTTCACTGCACAGGGCAAAACAAAATTGTGCCACATTAACAGATTGTATAGATAACATAGATTGTAAACTGGTGGCCAGGGCCCTTTTACCCACCCAGGGCTGTATTCACAGATCCGTTTTCACGTGGAGTTGCGTGCGTATTTTTAGGTACGTTTTAACCGCATACGTAGTAACTTTTTTTTTACATTAGTTACGTAGAATATACGCACGTAAGTGCTTTACACACGGGCATGTGAATCGCACTTGGAGACATACGTACGGAGGGGCGGGGTTGAAATACGTACTGGAAAAGTTAGTGGGGGGAGGCAATTAAATGAGCTCTTGAGGGCGCGGTTAGATAGAATCACATGTACGGAATACATATACGCACATAAGTACACACGTAATGTTAGAGGTGCTCTATGGAGGTGTAAGTCTACGATTGCACGGCCGTGAAAGGGGAGTGTCATGGGTGTTGTGGGTGTTGCCTTGCTACGTGTGTGCGTATAATTGCGTACTTTTAAAAAACGGATCTGTGAATACGGCACCCAGTCTGTTAGTTATATGATGGCACTATATAAAAACTGTAAATAATTATAGAAAATAGGTGCTGGCAAACTTATAAGTTGCTCTTCATGAAAGGATACCTTGAGAAAGCTCGTTTGGAAGTGAAATGAGTGTCAACAAGAAGGCTGATACATTACACAGGGTTGCCGACTCTCCCGGAATGTCCGGGAGACTCCCGAAATTCGGGCAGTACTCCCGGTATCCCGGGAGAGCCAGCAAATCTCCCGCAAGTGACTTGAGGCCTTTCACTGTAGACTTGAGGCCCGTGGTTTCATGGAAACCAACGGCCTCAAGTCCTGCCCCCCTGACTAGCAACACTAGTATACTAGTGTTGCTAGGCACAGGAAGGGACTTCATGAAGCAATTCGCTGCATCAAGCCCCCTCCCGACCCCTATTTAAAGTAAAAACGGGTCAGTATGAGCCAGGGGACAGAGCCTAATGACGCGATTTGCATAACCCGCGTCATTAAGCCCCGCCCCCTGCATGCGTCGCTAGCTTCTCTCCGGGATCTCCCGGAGAGAAGCTGCCAAAAGTCGGCAACCATGACATTACATTATAATATAATATAATACAGCCCTATCTTCTCTTTAATTATTTAGAATTTAAGGGAGATATTGGCAGACTGAACATATGCATTTGGGGATAAACTGGAATTATAACTGTAGAAGTCAGATTTACCCAGGGGTTTCATTTTAATACACTATGGACCTGATTCAGAGACTGAAAATAGGAGAGGAAAGTTACTCCTGGGCAAAACCATGTTGATTTCAGGGGAGTCAAATTTAATCTGTTGAAAGCAGTGTTAGAGTTGAGAAGTGGTGTTTCCCAGCCCAAGTGTAAAAGGCAGTTTAAAAGTAAAGCTGGTCACAATCTGTGTGCAAGAAGCAAAAGCAAAGATATATCCCTGCATGCAATGAATACAATTAACTTGACTCCACTGAAATCAACATGGTTTTGCCCAGGAGTAACTTTCCTCTCTTATTTTCAATATCTGAATCAGGTTCTATATCTGTGTCTATTTCACTTATTTATGTTTTTTCTTTTTTTAATAAACCTATGATTGTCATAGTATATTTTTGCATGGTTTAAGAGATGAAACCGGAAAAACCAGAGCTGAAACAGGAAAAACAAAGCAGGGAACTGTTGCCAAGGAAAGCTTACATACAGCAGTAACACCATGCAGCTCAGCAGAAACGCCCACACTACATTTATTTATTTTACAGTTTTGAAACAATGAAAAAAAAACCGACATGAATAAAAACCACATATGTGCTATTCCCCAGCCCCCAGCCCCCCACCCCCTTCCCTACATGGAAAGGACATATATCATTCCTGACCTCCCAATTTTCTGTGAGCACAGTTTTAGGTTCTCTATTTCTTTCAGCCACAGGGTCCCCCTCAAATCTAGGTGCAGATTCAGATCGGTCCGCAAATATACGCATGGACGGAGCAAGGAACACCCGCCAAAACCCCAGTCACTCCCCTTGCTAATCCGTGCTCTCTGAGACTTCCGCCTCCATAGACCAGCTGTAACTTTCTGTGGGGAGTTCCATGCGTATATGTCCTCCATCTGTGCGTATCTTGATAATCGCACCCACTTTCCTTCATTTAAATGCCTCCCCCCGCCTATTTTTATTTAAATTCTCCCGTGTGTATTTTTCCGTAGCATATCCGGATGTATGTATCCACGTGCGATTCACAGGTCCGTCCGTAAGGCGCTTCCGTGCGTATCATCAACGTCAGTTGCGTAAAGTTACTACGCATGTGCAGTTGAAACGTACCTAAAAATACGCACGGAACTGGCCGGGAAAATGGATCTCTGAGTGTGACCCATAATGAGAACCACCTATGGAATTTTAAAATGTGTCAGTCAGTAATGAACACACCTGTACTCCAGTAAGAAAACCTGGAAACCATGCACTGTTAGTGGTACTTGAGGACGAGGGTAGGGAAACACTGCTGTAGATTATACTAGAGATGGTGGTGACCTGTATGTATGCAGATTCTTTGCCACTGAGCTGCAATTGAACACAGTTAGAGTCTCAGCCTTATTTAATAAAGTCGATTTTTGACAGCGATTCAACATTGATCATCGTCGCTGTGTTTGAGCAGCGATTTTTGTGGCAAAATTCGCAGCATTTACTATGCCCAAATTTTTGCCATCGATGTTGAATCGCTGTCGATGTGAATCGATTTTAAAATGGATTCTCTATCTCAAAATCGGCATGCATTTTCCTATCACTTATCCTGCCGATGCATATACTGCTATAAGGAAAAGCATGGCCATGTGTTTGTGGTCATTCTAATCCTTATAGTAGTGTAAGCAGCAGCCTGATAAGTGATAGAACTGTGTAAGGAAATGTGTAATGTGAAAATGACGTCACCGACATTAGGGGGCTCTAGTGAGCAGTGGTCACCTCTACATCAGACCCTAAGGACTGGAATACGATCACATGGTGATGTTACTACAAAAGTGCAGACGATACAAACTATACAGATACTTTAGAAATTTCTTTTAAACACCAGACTTTAATAAAGTATTTTGATTAATTGAACCAAGTTTTTTTGAGTCATTTACATTGAGCGCGGGAAACGGTACCTCTCTCGTGTCATAGATGTGTTTGAAGAAGTAGTACGGTCTGCGGGAAATTCAAAGGTCCACACAATGGTGTCCCTAGGAGTGCAACATAGTGTACAGGGACACACAGCAGCGAAGCTCAGACCAGCTATGTGGCTAATGTGTTGCACAAGAGTAGTGCTGTGCACTGTATATTGTATATTGTTACACCGTAAAAAATGTTATGAATAATGCAAACACTTTGTAATACAAATGCACTAACACTATCAAAAAGACATTTTTATTTATTGTTTACTATAAAGTAACTTTTTTTTATTCCTGTATGTAGAAATCATTAAACACTTGTTTAACACTTGCAATGTGTTCAAAGTAGGAAATCCTTATGGAAATGTCTACAATGGGTTGTGGAAGGTAACCCCCCTGGACTTAGATATGACCTGAAGGCTGGTGCGAATGTTGTGATGTAAACAGTCATTTTTTATGCCTGTGTTCATCTCTGCATTGGGGACATTTGCTTGGAAACACCCTTTGTGTATATTAACTACATCCCTTCACCCTTTCCCTCCCTCAACACGCCACTTTAGAGCTGTCACGGCTGGAGTTGCGCTCAGATCTGAATCGGTCGTGACTGCGCGCTCTTCAGTTTTGAGCATGTGCAGTATAAATTCATGCAGAGTAACGTCACATCAGCTGGTGTACGCTCACCCCTGGATCTGGCCCCTTGTAGTTACCTTCCCCCCTCCTAGCACCTTAATAAAATATAGGGCCGGCCCCAACCCTAAAAAAAATACTAAACATTTAATGACCACCTATAAAAAATACATTACATTTAATAGCGGTAATTTTTTTTCAATATTTGTGGTATTAAATGTATTGTGTTCTTTATAGGGGGCCATTAAATGTTTAGTATTTTTTTTAGGGTTGCGGCCGGCCCTATATTTTATTAAGTTGCTAGGAGGGGTATGCATTTGTGTATTGCTGTTACGGATGACAGGGCATGCTGGCACTTGTGGTTCTCCAAGCGCTAGCATGCCCTGCCATCCCTTGGCATGCTGAAGATTGTAGAACTACAACCATCAGCATGCCCAGCTGGGTTTAAGCTGCTAATACCCGGGAAATTCATTGGTGATGTGAAAGGGTATTTTATCCCCTGGAAAAACCCGGGTCTTTAGACCCGGGTTATTCACAGTTGGTGATGTGAAAGGGGTATCAGTAAGACTTCATAGCACCTTATAGGCACAGTTTGGAAAAAACAGACATTTTAGACTTCGTGATACTGAATCCTAGACAGTATTAGCCAGCATTATTTATATGCTCACCTACTGGAGCAATGTCATAATCCATCACCATGACAGAAATACCACGAGACACAAGAGGAGAAACCATGAAGCCAGACTCCTCTTTACTGGAAAAAAAAAATAGAACAAAATATGAAATAATAATAATATAGTAACAGACATAAAATTGTCATTAGACAGCTTATTACACATATTAGCCAGGTATACACTAAAGAATTATCAAGCTGATCAATCAATAATTGGCTGATCAGCCTGTTAATTTTATAGTGTGTATAATGGACCAATGTTTTTGGCAAACAAAGCAGTCCAAAGCAAGACTGGTTTAATTAAACAATCTAACATGCTAAGTGGGATAGGGTGAACAAACAGGACACACAGGATTTAAGATGGGAAGGGGAGGTAAGCTTAGGTGGAGGAAGGGTTGGCTAGCCTGAAGAAGTGGGTTTTGAGGGAGGGTTTGAAGGACTGGAGGGTGTTGGATTGTCTGATAGGTTGTGGTAGGTTGTTCCAATGCAGAGGGGTGGCCTGGTAGAAGTCTAGGATGCAGAAGTCAGAGGTAGTTATCAGGCTGGAGTTGAGGCGGCTGTCACCAGCAGAGCAGAGGGGATGGGAGGGAGTGTGGATGGAAATAAGGGAGGAGAGGTAGGGATATACCCTTCTTTCCTCACTTCTTCACTGCTCCTACTTCTTACCCCACTGCTCCCTTTATAACCCTATCCACCACCACTCCCTCTATACCCAGCTTCCCACTGCTGTCTCTATAAGTGGCGTAACTAGGGTTGATAGAGCCCAGGGCAAATAAAAAAAATAAAAAATGCTCCCTCCCCATTCAGTATACGTTTTTTTTTTAAATGGACACAATATGGTGAGCATACCAGTGACCACCCAACAATACAGAGATCACACCGCCGCACCATGCAGAAAGCATATTTAATATAAAATAAGTTTATGAGCTGAAATAGCAAAAGAGCTCCATTTACAAAATAGAGGGGACAAAAAAACGAACTTCTCTGTAAAAACAAATGCATGATATTTATGTTTCTGCAGATGTCTCTCCCATGTCAGGATTAAAGAAGCGGGTTTGGTGGAATGCCCCATGGCACAAATCTCCTAGATAAGAGATCTGTAGTATAACATCTGCTGCGTGCATATATAGTTGTAATGGTTAGGGAGTCGTACACAAGCGCCTTGTGTAAGTCCCCTGTTGTTACTATTTCTGGATCAGGCCCCTTTCATTTCTTCTTTCTTTTACCTCAGAAACTGCCAGTATCCCCCATGGATGTAAACCAGCAGTAGATGGCCTGTGAGGGAATTAAAGCATGTCAGTAAATTAGTTACTTGAAACGTTTTAAAGGATTTAACGATGGGCTCCATTATAAATAAAAACTGGTTATTTGTTTTCTTAAAAAAATTTTTTTGCATATTTATGTAATCAAATACTTGCCTCCTTCAGCTCTATGGGGAAGTTACAGGTATTAACAATCAACATTTAGTAGGTAATTCTCAAAAAGAAGCAACCGTTGCAAGGTAGATCAAGCTTCAATCAAATTACTCTGTCACCCTGTGCCCACCTCAGTAAACACTGAGTGGCGTGTTTTTTTTCAGAGGTAAGCATGGTTCGATGACTGCCCACCGAGCCTTGTCTTAAATGTGGCAATGAGCTCAACCTATCCCTTCAGGGATACTATGACATTTAAATATCCGTGGATTAGCTTTTTCACCCAGTTTAAATAACACATTTCTATGGCTGTTAAAAAAAAACAAACAAAAAAAATCCCACTGTTGATAAGAATAGCCATAAATTTAGCAGCAAATAAACCATGTATTTTTATTTGAAGAATTGCAGACTGATTAAAGGCCACCAATGCCCACTCTAACATAATGAACTGACAAGTTTATTAACATGACCAATTAACCTTATGGTGATAAAAGACCGGATTCAGACACCTGCAATTAGGCACGGAAGAGGGGAGTGAACTCCCCATCACCCACCCTTCCATGTCCATAACCCCAAACCTTAAGTTTAAGATATGTTTTATGCCGCCCTGTCTGCCATATTAGCATGGCAAAACCTGCCTATATTTACAGTGTAAATAGGTTTAATAAATGCAGTAATAGATTTTTTTCTGTAGCCTTATTTTGTAAAAGGTGACAAATATCTTCCAGAAATAAATAGCAGAACAGCGTTTATTCAATATGTAAAGCACTGGGCAATGCACTCATTAACAAAACAACAAACATGAAAAATGTATCTTGTAGGTGTATGAATAATCTTCATTGAGTCTATTACTGCAAGAACAGAGGTTGTGTTGCCATTTCCAGGGGCAACCAAAGGCACTTTCTCTTGTTTAGCAGCAAAAAAATAAAAATAGGATACAGTCCAGCAATGCTTTTAAATAGCATGTGTTTTATTGTAACACCCATTTAAAATAATACATTGAACTCCTAGGGCTATCTGGCCAATAACTCATACACAGTTTCTTTCCTATCCACTACGAGGGGACCTTGCATCAATGCACAATGTCCTTCACTATCTTACAATACAGGTGAAACTCGAAAAAATAGAATATCGTTCAAAAGTTCATTTATTTCAGTAATTCAACTTAGAAGGTGAAACTAATATACAATTCTGTTAAGACGGCACTGGTTATCCCTGCTGCTTGTGCACCTTTTTCTTCTACACTTTGCCCTTCCACTTAACTTTCTATTGATGTGCTTTGATACAGCACTTTGAGAACATATAACCTCTTTTGCAATTTCCTTTTGAGGCTTTCCCTCCTTGTGGAGGGTGTCAATGATGGTTTTCTGCACAACTGTCAGGTCAGCAGTCTTCCCCATGATTGTGAATTCTACTGATCCAGACTGACCATTTAAAGGCTCAGGAACCCTTTGCAGGTGTTTTGGAATAATTTGCTGATTAGAGTGTGACACTTTGGGCCTACAATATTGAACCTTGTCACATTATTCTAATTTTGTGGGATTTAGATTTTGGGGTTTTCATAAGCTGTAAGCCATAATCAACAAAATTAATACAAATAAAGGCTTGAAATATCTCACTTTGCATGTAATGACTCTATATAATATATTA
>WWET01003852.1:82125-95670 GCA_011038615.1 Limnodynastes dumerilii | reverse complement strand
GGGGGGGGGGGGGGGGGGGGGGGGGGGGGGGGGGGGGGCCTGGGTGACTAGGGGTAGGGAGGAGCCTGTGTGCCGAGGAGGAGCCTGGGTGACTAGAAGGGAAAGGTGTCTGAGTGTTCGGGAAGGAGCCTTAGAGTTGACATTATCCTTGCTGCGTGTGGTCACTCTTCGTGTCCATCTTGCAGGTTATGGAGTACGAGTATGAAGCAGAGATGGAGGAGACGTATCGCAGCGGCATGCTAAAAACATTCAAGAAGACCCTGGACGACGGCTTTTTCCCGTTCATCATCCTGGACAGCATCCACGACCGAGTGCGGCACTTTGAGCAATTCTGGAGCGCGGCAAAGACGAAAGGCTTTGAGGTCAGTAGTCTGTGATTGGACGTTCTTCTGGTGAGTGTGAGCTCTGTAACCAATCTTCTCCCTGTGATAGGTGTACCTGGCGGAAATTGCTGCCGACACTCAGACGTGCGCCAAGCGCAACGTGCACGGACGCAAGCTGAAGGATATCAGTAAGGTACGGTCTCCCGAGCGTCTCGCGTCTTGTGTCCGCAGTACGGCGTGCCCCTTACTGGCCGCTTCTCTTTCAGATGGCTGATAACTGGGAGCCTGCGCCGCGACACATGATTCGCCTGGACATCCGCTCTCTGCTTCAAGACGCCGCCATCGAGGAGGTAAAGGCCTGGGCCTGATGATATTAATGAGTCTCACAGTTTACTTGTGCACACGGTGTAGCTGCGATGTACACCAAATAGTCCATTGCACGGGTCATTGTCCTGCATGTATGTTTGTAATCACACGTGTCGTGGAGTCATTGTCCTGTATGTATATGAACATGATCTGTCGGATCTGGGTCATTGTCCGGTATTTCCGCGCAGGTGGAGATGGAGGACTCCGAGCCCAGCGCGGAGATGGAGAAAGAGGTGGATGAGCGCGGCGAGGAGGAGGAGAGCGATCGGGTAGGAGAGGATGTGAAGCGTGGCAGCCGTTCAGGAAATGTATGAACCCTATAGTCCCTGCCAGTCCCCCTGTCCCCTGCCTAGGGTTTCCCCCTCTCAATGCACGCCTCCCAGGGCTTCCTATTAACCTTCCAGCTTTCTCTCCTGTGACACAGGGTTATCTGCCGAGGAGCAAATGGGAAATGGACACCTCTGAAGCCAAACTCGGTGAGTGCCTGCGCCGGTGTGACCTTGTCCTGGGGGTGGAGGGAATCGCGTATAACAATGACAAATGGCTAACATCTCGTGATTGCAAGCTTTATGTTATAGCCAATTTGATTATAATAATCGTGGGGGGAGGGGGCACTGACGTTGTAAATGTTTATGTAGCTGTTACTGAGATCAGCTGAAATGTCTGTGAACGTTCTATCAATCTCTGATGTCATTGGCTCCTAGGCCGTACTGCCTTCTCCTTTCCGCCAAGCTGGGCAGTGCATGGCAATTCTGGTGGCCAATCAGTGGTAAGCACCACAGTAAATGGCGTTTTTGCCGGCCAATCACTTACAAGCAGTGCAGAGCAGGGTGATCCTGCTAGCCAATCAGCACATGGCGATTCTGCCAGCCAATCAATGGCAACTAGTGATGTGCATGGCGATCCTGACACCCAATTATTGCCTGGTGAACCTGCCAGCCAATCAGTGCCTTGCTCTGCAGTTGCACATGCCGGGAGGTAACGTTACTTCCATAACATCCATTCTTTAGCTGGAAAATGGAATTAATTGTAAGACCCTCCTCCGACACTGTCCCGGGAGAGCTGGAAGACCGTGCCATCAGTAATAGCTGTAATTCTTATAATGTGACTGCTGTCTTACAGCTCAGTGTTGCCCCCTGTTGAGCCCTGACACAAGTGTTTCAGCCTGCGCTCTTCTCATACATTGCTTTATTGATCACGGGGGGTATTGGGGTACAGGCAGCGTTGGAAATGGCGTTTTATTAGAATATTCTCCTCTATACAATGTCCCAAACGCTGATGTTTTAATCTGTCTATGAACATTTCTTATATTGTGTTTATATCAGACTGGAAAAAATGTATTAAGATTCACGGGGGATGGGATTGCATGGCTTAAATTATTAACGACGTAACCAGAACCGCCACATTATCACCATTTCTGAATATTAATATAATATAGACACAGTGTAAAGATATAAGAAAATAGCCAGAACGTCACATTATCACCATTTCTGAATATTAATATTATATAGACACCAAGTGTAAAGATATTAACCAGAACGTCACATCATCACCATTTCTGAATATTTATATTATATGAACACTGAGTGTAAAGATATTAACCAGAACGTCACATCATCACCATTTCTGAATATTAATATTATATGAACACTGAGTGTAAAGATATAAGAAAATAGCCAGAACGTCACATTATCACCATTTCTGAATATTTATATTATATAAACACCGAGTGTAAAGATATTAACCAGAACGTCACATCATCACCATTTCTGAATATTAATATTATATGAACACTGAGTGTAAAGATATAAGAAAATAGCCAGAACGTCACATTATCACCATTTCTGAATATTTATATTATATAAACACCGAGTGTAAAGATATTAACCAGAACCGTCACATTATCACCATTTCTGAATATTAATATTATATAGACACCGAGTGTAAAGATATTAACCAGAACCGTCACATTATCACCATTTCTGAATATTAATATTATATAGACACCGAGTGTAAAGATATTAACCAGAACCGTCACATTATCACCATTTCTGAATATTAATATTATATAGACACCGAGTGTAAAGATATTAACCAGAACCGTCACATTATCACCATTTCTGAATATTAATATTATATAAACACAGAGTGTAAAGATATTAACTAGAACTGTCACATTATCACCATTTCTGAATATTAATATTATATAAACACAGAGTGTAAAGATATTAACTAGAACTGTCACATTATCACCATTTCTGAATATTAATATTATATAAACACAGAGTGTAAAGATATTAACTAGAACTGTCACATTATCACCATTTCTGAATATTAATATTATATAAACACAGAGTGTAAAGATATTAACTAGAACTGTCACATTATCACCATTTCTGAATATTAATATTATATAAACACAGAGTGTAAAGATATTAACTAGAACTGTCACATTATCACCATTTCTGAATATTAATATTATATAAACACAGAGTGTAAAGATATTAACTAGAACTGTCACATTATCACCATTTCTGAATATTAATATTATATAAACACAGAGTGTAAAGATATTAACTAGAACTGTCACATTATCACCATTTCTGAATATTAATATTATATAAACACAGAGTGTAAAGATATTAACTAGAACTGTCACATTATCACCATTTCTGAATATTAATATTATATAAACACAGAGTGTAAAGATATTAACTAGAACTGTCACATTATCACCATTTCTGAATATTAATATTATATAAACACAGAGTGTAAAGATATTAACTAGAACTGTCACATTATCACCATTTCTGAATATTAATATTATATAAACACAGAGTGTAAAGATATTAACTAGAACTGTCACATTATCACCATTTCTGAATATTAATATTATATAAACACAGAGTGTAAAGATATTAACTAGAACTGTCACATTATCACCATTTCTGAATATTAATATTATATAAACACAGAGTGTAAAGATATTAACTAGAACTGTCACATTATCACCATTTCTGAATATTAATATTATATAAACACAGAGTGTAAAGATATTAACTAGAACTGTCACATTATCACCATTTCTGAATATTAATATTATATAAACACAGAGTGTAAAGATATTAACTAGAACTGTCACATTATCACCATTTCTGAATATTAATATTATATAAACACAGAGTGTAAAGATATTAACTAGAACTGTCACATTATCACCATTTCTGAATATTAATATTATATAAACACAGAGTGTAAAGATATTAACTAGAACTGTCACATTATCACCATTTCTGAATATTAATATTATATAAACACAGAGTGTAAAGATATTAACTAGAACTGTCACATTATCACCATTTCTGAATATTAATATTATATAAACACAGAGTGTAAAGATATTAACTAGAACTGTCACATTATCACCATTTCTGAATATTAATATTATATAAACACAGAGTGTAAAGATATTAACTAGAACTGTCACATTATCACCATTTCTGAATATTAATATTATATAAACACAGAGTGTAAAGATATTAACTAGAACTGTCACATTATCACCATTTCTGAATATTAATATTATATAAACACAGAGTGTAAAGATATTAACTAGAACTGTCACATTATCACCATTTCTGAATATTAATATTATATAAACACAGAGTGTAAAGATATTAACTAGAACTGTCACATTATCACCATTTCTGAATATTAATATTATATAAACACAGAGTGTAAAGATATTAACTAGAACTGTCACATTATCACCATTTCTGAATATTAATATTATATAAACACAGAGTGTAAAGATATTAACTAGAACTGTCACATTATCACCATTTCTGAATATTAATATTATATAAACACAGAGTGTAAAGATATTAACTAGAACTGTCACATTATCACCATTTCTGAATATTAATATTATATAAACACAGAGTGTAAAGATATTAACTAGAACTGTCACATTATCACCATTTCTGAATATTAATATTATATAAACACAGAGTGTAAAGATATTAACTAGAACTGTCACATTATCACCATTTCTGAATATTAATATTATATAAACACAGAGTGTAAAGATATTAACTAGAACTGTCACATTATCACCATTTCTGAATATTAATATTATATAAACACAGAGTGTAAAGATATTAACTAGAACTGTCACATTATCACCATTTCTGAATATTAATATTATATAAACACAGAGTGTAAAGATATTAACTAGAACTGTCACATTATCACCATTTCTGAATATTAATATTATATAAACACAGAGTGTAAAGATATTAACTAGAACTGTCACATTATCACCATTTCTGAATATTAATATTATATAAACACAGAGTGTAAAGATATTAACTAGAACTGTCACATTATCACCATTTCTGAATATTAATATTATATAAACACAGAGTGTAAAGATATTAACTAGAACTGTCACATTATCACCATTTCTGAATATTAATATTATATAAACACAGAGTGTAAAGATATTAACTAGAACTGTCACATTATCACCATTTCTGAATATTAATATTATATAAACACAGAGTGTAAAGATATTAACTAGAACTGTCACATTATCACCATTTCTGAATATTAATATTATATAAACACAGAGTGTAAAGATATTAACTAGAACTGTCACATTATCACCATTTCTGAATATTAATATTATATAAACACAGAGTGTAAAGATATTAACTAGAACTGTCACATTATCACCATTTCTGAATATTAATATTATATAAACACAGAGTGTAAAGATATTAACTAGAACTGTCACATTATCACCATTTCAAGAGGTGTAATAGAACATGAGGACATGTGTATATACTGGAGGGTGACAGGTACTGGAGGGGACATTATATAAAGGAAGAGGTGTTATAGAACATGAGGACATGTGTATAACCTGGAGGGTGGAAGATTCAGAGGAAATGTGCAGAGTAATGACTTCACTGAAAGGGTGAAGAATAAGTGGAATAGCCTCCCATCTGAGGTGGTTGACGTAACACAGTAGAACAGTTTTATCGTGTTTGGGATAAATATAAGGATATCCTAAATTTTTAACTAAATTAAGGGTAAATAGGGTCTAGGGTCAGTGTAGTTTTAAATAAACAGACTGGATAGGCCATGTGACTCTTATCTGCCGTCACTTGCTACGTTTCTATGATAACATCGTCATGTTTATATTTTCCCTAACCCTAAAATAAAAGTAACTCCAACGGAGTCATCTGTCCAAGGGGCCACTTGTATGATTCAGTAGCAGTAGGCGGCAGAGAGTAAGTGCAAATAAAGTTAGAAGCAGATTAATAAGAGATGACCAGAGCTGCCACCAGTGACCTCCTTTATGCTCCGTTCTACATACCCACCATAGCACTATGCTCACACCTTCATTGCAGTGAGGAGTAAATACTGTATGTAGGGGGCAGCATGGTGGCTCATACTGAGGTCATGAGCTCAATTCCTGGACTAGGCATTATCTGTGTGGATTTTGTATGTTCTCCCTGTGTCTATGTGGGTTTCCTCTAGGTGCTCCAGTGTCCTCTTACACTATGAAAACATCCTGGTAGGTTAATTGGCTGCTGAGAAACCCTGGTGTGACCTATTCTCTGTAAAGTGCTATACGAATGTTGTAATATAGACCTATAAATGTGAGATGATTTATCTATAATACAGGTGATGTTGTGGTGGTAACGGTGTTTGGGTGACCGTAAGGAACAATCCTCGTATAGTATAGAACCTGGGAATGGCAGAGGGAAAATGTGGAGTGCCAGGCTGCTCCGAGCGTCAGTGCTGCGCACAGCGACCAGTCTGATATAAGAGGATACTAAATAGGCTTAGGAGGTGCTGGCAAACCATTAACTTAATGAATCAGCCAGTCGCTGATAACTGGGGTGATTCCAGAGGACGGGAAGATAGCAAATGTCTGCATAAAAGTGGAAATAGGGAAGAAGCAGCAGCGACAGGTAACTAGGTAAAGTATGACACAAAGATATGTATCGGGAGACTCGAGGAGGGTAACGCAATGACTGAGGATCCAGGTGAAGTGGAGGAATGGTCCACTGTCACCACTGCAGTTTAATTTAATTAAATGCTATATTACGCTGTTTATGTAACTGTATTAACATATTAGATGGGGTCAGCGTTGTAATGACCAAGGCATGGATCAGATAGTTACCCTCCCTGGTCTGTATTCCAGAGACCAGGAAGTCACTAGATCAGTAATAATAATAATATATAGTGCAGGATAATATGTGTCTATAGGTGCGTGTATGATCACCCATGTAAAATCAAAACCCTTTATATTCCAAAATATCCACCCTGGGTAAAAACCATATGAATGGCTACTATAAAGAACCATCAATCTGTGAGACCTGCAATGCAGCGTCACCGGATATTCTCACCCTTATAGCTCATATATGGGCCTGATTCAACTACCCGCGATGCATGGTCACTCATAGAGGGGTGTATTAAAATCCCTGAATATTTCTTACCATACTAGATGGGAATTAAATCGGGCCCATAAAGGCTGTGTGTATGTAGCCATACATACCCCTTGTAACACGTCATATTCCTCCTCTCTCCTTGGCTGAGAATGTCGGCTGAGTTAATGACGGAGCAACAAACATGGCGGCTTAGCCTGCGTCCTGTAACCCTTCCTCTGCCTGCTGAAACTGCAGGGATAGGGGCGGACATCTGTCTGCGTAGCGCTGATGGGAACGTCCGCAGTTTCCGAAACAGAGGGGAAAGGTGACCATCCAGTCGCACAGTAAATAACCACCCAGTGCGAAGTAGATGCCTGGCACATCTACCCTGAAAATGACAATACACAAGTACATAAGCCTGTTATCTGGGCGGGGGAGCTGTGCCGTGCTGCATAATGTGTGTCTGGGCGGGGGCGCTGCCATGCCAGATAATTTTATTCCCCGTTAGACATGCCCCTAACCTAATCGTTTTTAAGCTGTCACTGTGTCTCCTGCTGGAGGGTTTCCCTGTGTAGTCACTGGGTGCTCTTATTAATGTTTGGGGTCTGCAGTCGGTCCTGGGAACAATAAGGTGTTTCTCCCATCTGGGCAGAGCTTTGGGTGTCCTGCAGTAGCTGGATCCGAGCTTCGCCCAGGGCTTAGGAGGCATCGGACCCATAATTCTGGTTTTCTGGTAATTGATATTACTGAGGACGGTGTATAATGTAACAGTACAGAGGATCCTCCCGGTGACGCTTTCTCTTCTGTCCTCAGATAAACTGGACGGCTTGAAGACCAGGAAACGGGACTGGGAGTCCATGGCCGGCTGCCTGGAAGATTACCTGCAACTGCCTGACGACTATGACTCTCGGGAGTCCGAGCCCGGGAAAAAAAGGGTAATGTGGGCCGAAGGGGCTCATTGCACGCTGTACTGTGCCTGTGGCTGGGCCCGGTCTCTGACCTATCAGTAACGCCCCGTACTTTTCTTACTAGGTGCGATGGGCGGATCTGGAGGAGAAGAAGGACGCCGATAGAAAACGAGCCATCGGATTTGTTGTTGGCCAAACAGACTGGGAGAAGATCACCGATAAGAGCGGTCACTTAGCTGAGCGGGCGTTAAACCGCACTAAGTACATCTGAGGAGCTCATGTCAGGGAGTCTGATTCCAGGGCCCCTCGTTATGTGACACCTGCGTCCTGTAACCGTGTACTGAGAGCCACTTCCTGCACAGAAGCCGTCGCAATCCAAGGTTTCCGTCTTTCGTTCCACGTGATATGGTCCCAGCCGGCGGCATTGCCCCGTAGCTTCTTGTGATTAGAATGTAGTGTATGCATGTAATTTACTTTTATTCTGTTACCTCCTGGTTTTCTCGTGTGCTTAGAATGAAATAAATTATCTTTGGACACAGAAATCCTCCGTGTCCGTCTATTCTTTTGGTCTGATTTTCGTGTTGCCCGGAGGATGGGAAGAATGTGAACAGTCTGATGCTTTGACGCTCCTCATCCGCGGGGTCATCGTTCCACTTTTTGTTCCTGAACTGGTCGGGTTTGAATAAATGCCGCCATATTGCCGGGCCCGTGGACAGACACAGTCTCTTCCAGTACCCGTGTTCCAGCCTCCGCCGTCCTGCCATGTATCGTAATAATGCGCCGTCCACTTTTTTATATTTCTCTGCATTGTACATGTGACTGATCACGTGACTCGCCATTGTCCTCATCTGCTGACCAGAATGAAAGTGAATCAATAAACCATGAAACCGCAGAACCAGTGTTTGTTTTCATTTATCTCCATCCATGTGACGTCCAGACGCCTCCGGTGCTCCTTCTATACACAGCTGGGGTCTAGATGATTGAGTACGGTGCGTTTCTTGTTACCTAGTGGTGCATGCTGGAGGACCGGCGGATGACTGGTGTCTTCTAATCGCTGGAGGACAAGAGGAGGACTGGTGTCTTCTCACTGCTGAAAGACCGGTGGATGGCTGGTGTCTTCTCACTGCTGGAGGATGGCTGGTGTCTTCTCACCGCTGGAGGATGGCTGGTGTCTTCTCACCGCTGGAGGATGGCTGGTGTCTTCTCACCGCTGGAGGATGGATTGTGTCTTCTCACCGCTGGAGGGTGGCTGGGGTTTTTCTCACCACTGGAGGATGGCTGGTGTCATCTCAACAATGCAGTACTATGTGTTACTGGTTTCTTTTTGCCACTATAGAAAGGGAAAGTTGCTGCTGTCTTCATTGCTGGAGGACCTGAGGGTTATTGGTTCTTCGTGTGTGAGGGGTATGGTATCTGTGCGTGGGTGGAGGACCTGTGGATTGTCGTGTCTTCGCGTGGCAGGAGAATCTGTGGGTTATTGGTGTCTTCGCTTGGTTTGTGGACCTGAGTTATTGGTGGCTTCTCGTGGGTGGAGGACCTGAGGGTTGTTGAGCTGTTGCCGCTGGCCGATCTGTGGTGTACCTGGGACGGTCTGGATTCCTTAGCCACGTTGGAGCATTGCTGGACCAGTGTTGTCTCAAGGCTGCTCGGTGAGTGGAAGGACGGGTGCGCTCTGGCTGTTTTGTGGCATTGGATGAGATGTTTAGGCCTCCTGCCGGCGCTGGATGGCTGGGTGGGTCTTTGTCACATTACAATTACCTAAATAAAGCTGAATTTGTGATTAATGTTATTTCTTTATCACATTTGTCTTCATACAGGTCACCTTACTGGTTGAAGAGGCAGCGCCCCCCACAGAATGGCTGCAGATTACTCCTCATTTTATAAAGGTGTTGCTGGGTGTCTACCTCAGAATGTGGCCGCCATCTCCAGACATGTATCTACCTCCCTGCTACGTGAAGAGAAGGTATTTTAGATCCTGTGGAGGTGAAGGGGGAAAGTTTAGAGACCGGGATCTCTCTGTCAGAGAAGAGCCGCCGCTAATCCAAGCGACACAGACTTCTAGGAGCCACAATACGATCCAACCATGCAGGTCACAGCCACGGCTGGAGAAAGATTAGGGTAATGAATTCATAATCTCTCATTAGACGCCCGTCCTGCACTGACCATCTATGAGTTATCCTCTGGAGCTCGTGCTTGTAAGACCAGAGCGACATGAAATAGACCAGTAACGTTCTCTGCGTCGCTCGCGCCGTCTCCTGATTTTATTCCTTTGCTGCGTCTGTCATCTGCACGAGAACTGCACCTGGAGGTCGTTCAGAGCCCATCAGTCCTGGGGGGCATTGCTCCATCATTTTGTCCCCTGAATTGCACCATTTGTGGTGGTCCTTGGATCCTCTCCGCTCACTCCAGCGCCGTCACCTTCTCCTGGGTTCATTCTGGCTCAGCGTCTGGGAAACCTCTCCGGGGACGTCTGTCTTGGTACGTTATCATGGTGTTTTATGTGGAGGCTACAGGATATCTTATTAATACTGTTATGAAATAAATGGTAATATGAGGTTCCTCTTCTGTTCTTTTTCGGGTCGGGTCCTTTACCGGAGGTTTCGCCTCTCTGTTGAGTGGATAAGACACATCCGATCTTCATTCCAAACGCTTAGAGATGGTGCGGCGTGGACCCTCTACTGTTCATGTCATTTTACTTCATGGACTTTCTTAGGGATGAACGCTCTTTTCTTGCGTTCATGTGTGACAATGTTCCCTTCATACGTCATAATTTAGTTTTTCGTTAGAGCAGCGTGTCCGCCTCCATCATATCTATGACTTTTCTGAGGCGCTGTTTGAAGAATCCGGAGTCTGAGCTGGGAAGGATGGTAACTCCAAACAATGGCTGCTCTCGTGTCTTCTCTTGATGAGTGACTTCTGACACTTTCAAAGTAAGTGTCAATGTCCAAAAAGGTTTTTCTGAAATAAAATCCTTTTCTCTGCTTGCTTTGGGTGTTTAGTGTTTGTAGTGTGGCAGATGCGGCTCAGTCTAGCACTCTCCCTGTGCGTCCGGTGTGCAAGAGAATGGGCAATACCAATATCTATACCATCTGTGAATATTGGCAAGATCTCGTGCAGGCGTCTGAATGATACATACCAGTCATCTCTGCGGAGTGCGTCGGAGACACAGTTAAATCTTAGTGCTGATTTCTGATTATTCTGTTTCAGTACAGCACAATTTTTGTGCTTTTCTTCATTATTATAACATGGATGCTCATATAAGCGCCATCGTCTACAGCTGTCAGTCAGTTTATATCTATACTGCCTCCTTGGAAATGTGAATTGAGGTGAAATGCATGTCGCATTCCGATCTCGTCACTTCCTTTTTTGCTTTGGTGGTATTTTTTTTGTTGCTTGTACAGATTTATTGCCCTGTGGTTAGTCTGCTGCTCGTCTCTGCACAGTATACAGCATCGGAGTTGAGGGAACTGTATGCGCGGTGACTAAAACTGGTGCAACCTTTACTGGCCGGGACCAATATGAGGAATGCTGTGTATCTTCCTGAGAGGTGACCGTGGAGTACTGCGCGGTGAAAGGTAACACTCTGGATTAAATAGACACCTGGCTGGGATATATACAGGCAGCACTGTCTACCTGGAAGCTCCTGTACATTTTATCAATGTAGTATCACCTTGTATTAATCGCAATAAAAGCGTTCTCTGTTTACATGGCGTCTGATTGATTGGCTGTGTGTGTTCCTAAGTGTGCGCCCTTTGTACAGAATAAGATGTGTTGGTAACAACCGATTGTCCATTTGCAATAGTGATATAAGAATATCACAGGTTGGAGACCGGGTCCTCAATCACATGGTGCTGCGCTCTTCCTGCATGATCCACTCTTTGGATTGTAGAGAAAAGGCTGAGGTGGAGACCTGCGTCATTAACCCCAGGCCTGCTGGAAACATTGATTATAGGTCTGTGTGACATGAAAGGATGGTAGCCACTTTCCGCTCCCCTTTTGACGCAGGTCTGTAATGCTGACAGAAACAGATTTACATGTGGACGGAAGGGGAAGAGTGTCAGCTCTGTGACTCGGACAGACATGGAGACGAGTGGGTAGAACGTGGTACAGGGGTTTCCATCCGTTGGTAATAATAGCAGTGTGATGAACAGATGGAGACATTCTCCAAGCCGTGCTACGCTATGATCTTCAGGAAAGCGCCTCTTACCATGCTGGAGAAATAACCCCCCCACCCCGGGGCTGATATCAGACCGTTTACAAGAAGCCAGATTCTAAGATGCAGACAGAACGAGGGTACAGGGAGGTTTCCCAAATTACGCATTCCAGAAAAAGACATTCAGTGCTTGTGTGCTATCATCCTGCCTGGATCAGCCGGCGGGCTTCAGGCCTGTGCCCTTGGTTCATGGCCTATGTCACACACCATACAAAGACAGACTAGAGGAAGTAACATGTATAGCTTGGAGCAAAGAAGAGTAATTAAAATGGTGCATGGCCTGTGTCACTCATCATACAGAGACTAGAGGAAGTAACATGTATAGCTTGGAGCAGAGAAGGGAGAGGGGGTATATGATAGCAGCTTTCACATATATCAAAGGGTGTAACCATGTAAAGGAGACAGGGGGATATGTTAGAAGGGATATAACCAGGTACAGGAGGGAGAGGTGGATATGATAGAAGGGATATAACCAAGTACAGGAGGGAGAGGGGAGTATGATAGAAGGGATATAACCAGGTACAGGAGGGTGAGGGAGACATGATAGAAGGGATATAACCAGGTACAGTAGGAAGAGGGGGATATGATATAAGGGATATAACCATGTACAGGAGACAGGGGTATATGATAGAAGGGATATAACCAGGTACAGGAGGAAGAGGGGGGTATGATAGAAGGGAAATAACCAGGTACAGGAGGAAGAGGGTGGTATGATAGAAGGGATACAACCAGGTACAGGAGGGAGAGGGGGACATGATAGAAGGGATATAACCAGGTACAGGAGGGAGAGGGGGATATGATAGAAGGGATATAACCAGGTACAGGAGGGAGAGGGGGACATGATAGAAGGGATATAACCAGGTACAGGAGGGAGGGGGGATATGGAAGGAGGGGTATAAACCAGGTACAGGAGGGAGAGGGGGACATGATAGAAGGGATATAACCAGGTACAGGAGGGAGAGAGGGATATGATAGAAGGGATATAACCAGGCACAGGAGGGAGAGGGGGACATGATAGAAGGGATATAACCAGGTACAGGAGGGAGAGAGGGATATGATAGAAGGGATATAACCAGGCACAGGAGGGAGAGGGGGATATGATAGAAGGGATATAACCAGGCACAGGAGGGAGAGGGGGATATGATAGAAGGGATATAACCAGGCACAGGAGGGAGAGGGGGATATGATAGAAGGGATATAACCAGGTACAGGAGGGAGAGGGGGATATGATAGAAGGATATAACCAGGTACAGGAGGGAGAGAGGGATATGATAGAAGGGATATAACCAGGCACA
>WWET01003852.1:32899-59378 GCA_011038615.1 Limnodynastes dumerilii | reverse complement strand
CTGGCGCAGAGGTTGCATGGGTCGTAAATTATTGGCGTAAGTTTTATGCTTATTATATATATATATACACACACACCTCTGCGTACCTATTGGAATACGCTGGTTGGAAACGACCCTAGGCAAGGAGAAGCACACCCAATCTTTCTGTGACAGACAGATTTATCAGTGTTTCTTCCAGACAACCTGGTATGAATTGCGAATGGTCTCTAGCGCCCCCCC
Organism: Limnodynastes dumerilii; assembly: GCA_011038615.1. Classification (NCBI taxonomy): domain Eukaryota; kingdom Metazoa; phylum Chordata; class Amphibia; order Anura; family Limnodynastidae; genus Limnodynastes; species Limnodynastes dumerilii. The sequence continues at coordinate 59,159 of WWET01003852.1, read as the reverse complement.
CCCCCCTTGATCCTTTCAGGCTGATAGCAATTCCTCATAGGAATATGACAATTTGAGGCTATTACCTGCGAAGGCCAGCCATGTCCATGTTCGTGTTTGTATTCATATTCATAAGTTTTTATATACTGACTTTGCTCTGGCTTTACCGCTCTGGAAACTTTTAATTAAGCACTTGACTTGGTATAGTAGATAACTATTAGATTCAAACATTGCTGTTATTATCCAATCAGGATATCGTTTTATATGCTATGTCTCACATGTATAAAATATCCTTTCTTATGTTATGTGTTAAGAAAATACGACAAAGTGAATGGAATGTTTTGGAATACTTAGTCTACTGTGATGCATTCTATTTTCTTGTATTTGAATGAAACTCCAATAAAAAACTAAAAAATAGATGCCGTACTTAATACAGCACATCAAACTGATATCATTCATACCAATACAGCGTCCTTTCTAACAACAAGTTATCCTAAAAAGCCTCTATTGTACACCGTACCTAAGGTACATAAGGATCTGACGAATTCCCCCAGCCATCCAATCATCTCGGCCAGGGGATCACTGTATCAAAACATATCCATTTATCTTTACAAACGTGTTCAGAAGGCCCGGTCCTACATTAAAGATACAACAGACTTATTGAATAAATTATCACAAATTAGATCTTTACCTACTTCTACCATACTTATAACCATCGATGTGTGTAATTTGTATATTTGTATTATGTATCCCTCAGGATGATGGACTTAAAGCGGTACAACACAAAATGACATCCAGTGATATGTACAAAGTGCCACCAACTGATTTTTTTGTCACTTTTGGAACAGACATTAAAGCGAAATGACTTTATGTTCATCGGGAAACATTATCTCCAGCTACACAGGTACGCCATGGGATCATCGGTGAACCCCGCGTTTTCAAACACCTATATGGAAGCGTATAAAGAAAAATACCTATATGGTGATGACGGCACCAGGTTTACTGCCGCTATATTGACGATTTACTGGTAATATGGCAATCTGAACTGACAACATTTTTGGATTTGATACAAGTGTTAAACTCTAATTCCAGTCCGATTCATACAGTATACCTACCATTCCATGCAGATTCATTATTTAGACGTGCTCTTAACTTTAAAAAATGATCAACTATGTTCAGACTTATATAAAATGCCCACGGATTGTAACAACGTATTAATGGCTAGTTCTTTTCATCCCCCTGCATTGAAATGCTCCTTACCATGGGTGAGTAATTGGGATACACAAATGGATACCCTGTGTCACAACCCTGACCGCACCTGAGGCTTTCGTGACTTCTCTGGGGCTCAAGGGGTTAATCACAACAGCCACCTGGTCTGTTCTCCAATGACTAATGCCCCTTCTCCCACCCCACATATGACTTATTACCAATGAACTGCCACCACCAAGACTATTCACAGGAGGCCTTCGGTTCTCCTTTACCCAAATCAAACACAGTTATGCTTTACCAGAATGATCATCAACCCAGAATGACCTCTTCTGTTACCCGTCAGTAGCGTTTAATAGCCGAGCTGGTCTGACACGTGAATCCGTAAGAACACAGAGACATGAACTTATTAATGGATATTTAATATGATAATAATCACAATGCTTAGTTACAGAGAATAACAAAATAGACATACAATCTGCAGAACAGTTTCTTATAAAAATAAAAGAACAAAACACAGAAAGACTTACACACAAGAACCTTCCGGGTCGGGACAGACCAGAAATCAGGGTCACCTCTTCTGTTTGGAAGTCCCATGAAGTGAACCCTGTGTATGTATCATACACACTTTTTAAAAACCAAAACCTGCTCCTCTACAGACAGCCCCCACCTTTATGACACGTGACAGGTCTGGGGAGAATCTTTTTCCGAAATCTAGCTTTTATGACCCCCCCCTAATAAACTGATCCCTTTACAACAGGGCCCTTACCTGACCACCTTGTTCTGCCCCACTACATTCAAGGTATTTCCCTGAATCACCAGACCCTGGCTAAACATAGGTCACTCTATAGTTTGATATTAATTGATACCCCTGGTATTTTATTATATCCTGACACCCTGATCCTTAAGTTTTTACAAAGGGGCTATAACGGAAAACAATTGTTACAAATGAAAGAACGGAGCAGAATGATCCCAAGAGAGGATACCCTTAAGAAGAAAAATCGGGAGCATAACAATAATGTGATGCCTTTTGTACAAACTTATAGTACAAGGAATCCCTCCATCTCTAGGGAAGCCAAGAAATAGTGGGAATTAATTAGCAAAGACCCGGAATTACCATCACTTAAAGATAGTAGACAATTAACAGCTTACCGAAGAAGCAGTAGTCTTAAGGACATAGGACCGGATCCAGAATTAATAGCGTCAGGTGATTTACGCACGCAAGGTGCGTAAATCACCTGACTGAACGGAGGGTGCATGCGCCCTCCAGATGTTACGCTAGGATTACTATAGTAACTTTGTTCTGTCCGAGCCCATTTGTGCGCTAAAGCGGGCGGAAGCATGTAAAGTGTACAGTGTGGGAGGGGGCTCCCACACTGCAGCGGATCAGCGGTCGTACGGGCCGCTGATCCACACGCTACACTTGCTATAAAGCCCGCTACGCTGCCATAAAGCCTGCACATGAGAGGTGAGTGACAGGGGGTATGCTATATATACTGAATTGATGCTATATATACTGAATTGATGCTATATATACTGAATTGATGCTATATATACTGAATTGATGCTATATTTATACTGAATTGATGCTATATATACTGAATTGATGCTATATATACTGAATTGATGCTATATATACTGAATTGATGCTATATATACTGAATTGATGCTATATATACTGAATTGATGCTATATATACTGAATTGATGCTATATATACTGAATTGATGCTATATATACTGAATTGATGCTATATATACTGAATTGATGCTATATATACTGAATTGATGCTATATATACTGAATTGATGCTATATATACTGAATTGATGCTATATATACTGAATTGATGCTATATTTATACTGAATTGATGCTATATATACTGAATTGATGCTATATATACTGAATTGATGCTATATATACTGAATTGATGCTATATATACTGAATTGATGCTATATATACTGAATTGATGCTATATATACTGAATTGATGCTATATATACTGAATTGATGCTATATATACTGAATTGATGCTATATATACTGAATTGATGCTATATATACTGAATTGATGCTATATATACTGAATTGATGCTATATATACTGAATTGATGCTATATATACTGAATTGATGCTATATTTATACTGAATTGATGCTATATATACTGAATTGATGCTATATATACTGAATTGATGCTATATATACTGAATTGATGCTATATATACTGAATTGATGCTATATATACTGAATTGATGCTATATATACTGAATTGATGCTATATATACTGAATTGATGCTATATATACTGAATTGATGCTATATATACTGAATTGATGCTATATATACTGAATTGATGCTATATATACTGAATTGATGCTATATATACTGAATTGATGCTATATATACTGAATTGATGCTATATATACTGAATTGATGCTATATATACTGAATTGATGCTATATATACTGAATTGATGCTATATATACTGAATTGATGCTATATATACTGAATTGATGCTATATATACTGAATTGATGCTATATATACTGAATTGATGCTATATATACTGAATTGATGCTATATATACTGAATTGATGCTATATATACTGAATTGATGCTATATATACTGAATTGATGCTATATATACTGAATTGATGCTATATATACTGAATTGATGCTATATATACTGAATTGATGCTATATATACTGAATTGATGCTATATATACTGAATTGATGCTATATATACTGAATTGATGCTATATATACTGAATTGATGCTATATATACTGAATTGATGCTATATATACTGAATTGATGCTATATATACTGAATTGATGCTATATATACTGAATTGATGCTATATTTATACTGTATTGATGCTATATTTATACTGAATTGCTACTATATTTTATATATATATATAACTGGCCCCTCTGATGGTCACATGACATTAACCCTTCTGCTCCTGATCCAAGTGATGGAGGAGTCACTGATTACCTCAGACACATAGCGGACACGCCCCCAAACGCCAAGCCCCGTCAATCAGCCGGAGACCGCTACTCACAGGGAGGGGCGGAATCACACCCACGTAACCGCACTGTTGCCGGAAGTGACCCCCTGGCCGCCTCCATCTTGGTTCCCCTTTCCGCCATTTTGGTACCTCCAGGTGACGGTCCCGCATCATGCCGGCCGCCACGGAGAAGGAGTCGGAGCTGTCGGAGCGGATCGAGGCTTTTATCACTGGCCTGAAGCGAGGAACGGGGCCGCAGACCTCGGAAGACACCGCCCGGGAGACCGTGGGCCTGCTGCGGAGGATTATCGCCCAGGCCCGATGGGGCAACGCCGGTGAGGAGTCACGTGACGTGACATATTGCATGCAGAGGGAGGGGAGGGGTGTATGTCATGTAGAGTGTGTCAGGTCGTGGGTGTGGTTATCAGTGTGTGTATAGCATGTGTGTGTATATATATATATATATATATATATATATATATACACACATACATATATATATACACATATACACATACACGTCTATAAATATTGGGACATCGACACAATTCTCATATTCTGGGTTCTATACACCAGTGCTCCTCGGCATACTTGTAGTATTGGGGACCAACGCGACGCAGAAAGGCGGAGGGATCTCCTCTGCCTTGCTGCGGCTCTAAACCCTAACCCTAAATCCTAACCCTAACTCCAAACCCTAAATATCTAAACAATATTATTTCATCTATTCACTATGCACTTTTACCGCTGCGAGGCAGGGCAGAGGAGATAAAAAAGGTTCCTCTAGTTCCTCTATATTCTAGTAAAATAGACCGGTCCTCTGAATATTTGGTTCATAGCTGGCTGGATATTAATAATTTTACAATTAAAACTTCCTTTACCTATGAGACTGCTCAACATTCAAACAAGACAGGAGAGATGTTCTAAGCCTCTCCCCCCGTGTGTTCTGTGCCTCGTGTCTTCCTTTGTATCTCCTCTGCAGGCTTCCTCCCACTGAAGGACAATGATGAATCGGAAATGGATCTCCCACCAGGTATGCTATTGGCTGCAACAATGAAAATATATTCTTTTGAGGTCTCCATGAGAATAAAGTGCCTTAAGATGAAAGAATCAGGCTTTGCATCCCTATGTATCCCACAGATGAAATTGCACTGTACAAAGAGGAAGGGAAAGAACTTAAAGTTCCGATTGTGAAGTTTCAGACTGTGTAAAGGTTTAGGGATTTTTCTCTCCTAACTTCATTCTTTATTTCAATTAGCCCCTAAAATGTCTGTCAATGGAGGGCAAGAGTTTGATATTATCGCTTTATTTCTTCCTGATCTTGTAAGACATATCTTAGTATGTCCATCGTACTGGGGCAGCCAGCAAAAATGTCATTTATATATGATGTTTTATATAAAGTTGAATAACAATTTAAATTTGCAGATGCAATAGGCCCTTGGTGGAGTATCAAATGCTTCCAGAATTTGTCATGTGTGTTCCTTTTGTCACCCTAAGCCACCCTTTTATCATCTTAGGAGGTGTTGATGCTCAATTGTTCACAATATCCAGTGCGGTTGTTATGTCGACAGTCAAAATATCGACATAGCGATTTGTCGACAGGTGAAAATGTTGACAGATGAGTGTTATATTAGTATTACATATATATATATATATATATATATAATTACACTTGCATTGCGAATTAGGGACAGCCGCAATTTGCTTTTCAGATATCCTTATTTCGAATGAGAGCCCTTTAAAAAAAATTTTAATGAATGCGCGAGTACTCACCCATTCATTTTCGGAAGCACCGCTGGGTATTTAGGATTAGGCTGTTGGTTGGGGGGCACTTAGGGTTTGGGTTAGGGAGCGGGTTGGGTAAAAGGCTATCGGAACATTGTGTTCGGTGCTTCGGCGATCGATTGCTATGTCTCATCGAGTCATAAGCAATCAATATTATTATTATTAATAACGTTTATTTATAATGCGCTGTACAGAGGCAATAGCAAAGCCAATAGTTACATATACAATAATTAACAGAGGGTATAAAAACACGAATAAGGAATACAATACGTCAAAATAAAGATGCTGGATATGTGTGTAGGAGCAGATGAATAAGGAGAGAGATAGACAGTAGAGAGAAAAAGGTGGGAAGTGATGAGGACAGGGTAGAGGGATGATGACAGCAGGAAGGAGGACCCTGCTCATAAGAGCTAACATGCTAAGTGAGAGAGGGCAAATAAACAGGAGACACAATGATGAAGATGGGGAGGGCAGGTAAGCTTAGGTGGAGGCTAGCCTGAAGAAGTGGATTTTAAGGGAGCGTTTGAGTTCGTAACTGGCTGGGAGCGAATAGCCCTTTCCAAGTAGGGCCATTTGCTACGGGCACCCCCATATATATCGTGTAGTGTATCGTGTATGTACACACCTACCCCCTCCCTGTATTATGGTTTCCCCCCTTCCCCCACACGCATCACCCCTGGAATGATTTGCCTCGGGGGGGCATTTCCCTGACTGTGCCACTCGTTGCAGGAGATCTGATGGAGATTATCCGGAGAGAGGGCCGGAGGATGGCGGCGGCTCAGCCATCAGAGACTACAGTGGGAAACATGGTGCGTCGCGTCCTGAAGCTAATCCGTGAGGAGTACGCCCGGTGAGTCCGCTCCTGCCGCCATCATAACGCCACAGGAGACCGTCCCCCCTTGCCGTCCTCCACTGGGTCTCTGTGTCTAGTGACGATGTAAAAGGAATAATCAGGGACATTTGGGGCTTGTGGCTGTCTTACCCTCATTCAGTGCAGTGTCTCTGACCCTTCTGGTACTGTGTGCTCTGTCCAGGCTCCGGGGGTGCAGTGAGGAGAATGACCAGCAGGAGTCGCTGCATAAGCTGGTGAAAGCCGAGGGCGTCAGCGACGACTTCAACACTTCGTTCCCGCAGCTGAAGGCCAATGTGATAGAAGCTGTGAATGAGTTGCTGATAGAGCTGGGTAATTACCTGCCGCAGGGGGCGGAGCCTTCCCCCGGTCCCCAGACGTTCCTTTCTGACTCCATGTTATCCTCTGCACAGAGGGCACCACCGACAATATTGCCACCCAGGCCAAGGAGCACATCCATTCCAACGAGGTCATCATGACCATCGGACGCTCACGCACAGTCCAGCTCTTCCTGGAGGAGGCGGCCCGCAAGAGGAAGTTCCATGTCATCGTGGCAGAGTGCGCCCCCTTCTGTCAGGTGAGAGGAGAGCTCCCCCTTCTGTCAGGTGAGAGGAAAGCGCCCCCTCCTGTCAGGTGAGAAGAGAGCGTCCCCCTCCTGTTAGGTGAGAGGAGAGAGCGCCCCCCCTCCTGTCAGGTGAGAGGAGAGAGCGCCCCCCCTCCTGTCAGGTGAGAGGAGAGCGCCCCCCCTCCTCCTGTCAGGTGAGAGGAGAGCGCCCCCCCTCCTCCTGTCAGGTGAGAGGAGAGCGCCCCCCCTCCTCCTGTCAGGTGAGAGGAGAGCGCCCCCCCTCCTCCTGTCAGGTGAGAGGAGAGCGCCCCCCCTCCTCCTGTCAGGTGAGAGGAGAGCGCCCCCCCTCCTCCTGTCAGGTGAGAGGAGAGCGCCCCCCCTCCTCCTGTCAGGTGAGAGGAGAGCGCCCCCCCTCCTCCTGTCAGGTGAGAGGAGAGCGCCCCCCCTCCTCCTGTCAGGTGAGAGGAGAGCGCCCCCCCTCCTCCTGTCAGGTGAGAGGAGAGCGCCCCCCCTCCTCCTGTCAGGTGAGAGGAGAGCGCCCCCCCTCCTCCTGTCAGGTGAGAGGAGAGCGCCCCCCCTCCTCCTGTCAGGTGAGAGGAGAGCGCCCCCCCTCCTCCTGTCAGGTGAGAGGAGAGCGCCCCCCCTCCTCCTGTCAGGTGAGAGGAGAGCGCCCCCCCTCCTCCTGTCAGGTGAGAGGAGAGCGCCCCCCCTCCTCCTGTCAGGTGAGAGGAGAGCGCCCCCCCTCCTCCTGTCAGGTGAGAGGAGAGCGCCCCCCCTCCTCCTGTCAGGTGAGAGGAGAGCGCCCCCCCTCCTCCTGTCAGGTGAGAGGAGAGCGCCCCCCCTCCTCCTGTCAGGTGAGAGGAGAGCGCCCCCCCTCCTCCTGTCAGGTGAGAGGAGAGCGCCCCCCCTCCTCCTGTCAGGTGAGAGGAGAGCGCCCCCCCTCCTCCTGTCAGGTGAGAGGAGAGCGCCCCCCCTCCTCCTGTCAGGTGAGAGGAGAGCGCCCCCCCTCCTCCTGTCAGGTGAGAGGAGAGCGCCCCCCCTCCTCCTGTCAGGTGAGAGGAGAGCGCCCCCCCTCCTCCTGTCAGGTGAGAGGAGAGCGCCCCCCCTCCTCCTGTCAGGTGAGAGGAGAGCGCCCCCCCTCCTCCTGTCAGGTGAGAGGAGAGCGCCCCCCCTCCTCCTGTCAGGTGAGAGGAGAGCGCCCCCCCTCCTCCTGTCAGGTGAGAGGAGAGCGCCCCCCCTCCTCCTGTCAGGTGAGAGGAGAGCGCCCCCCCTCCTCCTGTCAGGTGAGAGGAGAGCGCCCCCCCTCCTCCTGTCAGGTGAGAGGAGAGCGCCCCCCCTCCTCCTGTCAGGTGAGAGGAGAGCGCCCCCCCTCCTCCTGTCAGGTGAGAGGAGAGCGCCCCCCCTCCTCCTGTCAGGTGAGAGGAGAGCGCCCCCCCTCCTCCTGTCAGGTGAGAGGAGAGCGCCCCCCCTCCTCCTGTCAGGTGAGAGGAGAGCGCCCCCCCTCCTCCTGTCAGGTGAGAGGAGAGCGCCCCCCCTCCTCCTGTCAGGTGAGAGGAGAGCGCCCCCCCTCCTCCTGTCAGGTGAGAGGAGAGCGCCCCCCCTCCTCCTGTCAGGTGAGAGGAGAGCGCCCCCCCTCCTCCTGTCAGGTGAGAGGAGAGCGCCCCCCCTCCTCCTGTCAGGTGAGAGGAGAGCGCCCCCCCTCCTCCTGTCAGGTGAGAGGAGAGCGCCCCCCCTCCTCCTGTCAGGTGAGAGGAGAGCGCCCCCCCTCCTCCTGTCAGGTGAGAGGAGAGCGCCCCCCCTCCTCCTGTCAGGTGAGAGGAGAGCGCCCCCCCTCCTCCTGTCAGGTGAGAGGAGAGCGCCCCCCCTCCTCCTGTCAGGTGAGAGGAGAGCGCCCCCCCTCCTCCTGTCAGGTGAGAGGAGAGCGCCCCCCCTCCTCCTGTCAGGTGAGAGGAGAGCGCCCCCCCTCCTCCTGTCAGGTGAGAGGAGAGCGCCCCCCCTCCTCCTGTCAGGTGAGAGGAGAGCGCCCCCCCTCCTCCTGTCAGGTGAGAGGAGAGCGCCCCCCCTCCTCCTGTCAGGTGAGAGGAGAGCGCCCCCCCTCCTCCTGTCAGGTGAGAGGAGAGCGCCCCCCCTCCTCCTGTCAGGTGAGAGGAGAGCGCCCCCCCTCCTCCTGTCAGGTGAGAGGAGAGCGCCCCCCCTCCTCCTGTCAGGTGAGAGGAGAGCGCCCCCCCTCCTCCTGTCAGGTGAGAGGAGAGCGCCCCCCCTCCTCCTGTCAGGTGAGAGGAGAGCGCCCCCCCTCCTCCTGTCAGGTGAGAGGAGAGCGCCCCCCCTCCTCCTGTCAGGTGAGAGGAGAGCGCCCCCCCTCCTCCTGTCAGGTGAGAGGAGAGCGCCCCCCCTCCTCCTGTCAGGTGAGAGGAGAGCGCCCCCCCTCCTCCTGTCAGGTGAGAGGAGAGCGCCCCCCCTCCTCCTGTCAGGTGAGAGGAGAGCGCCCCCCCTCCTCCTGTCAGGTGAGAGGAGAGCGCCCCCCCTCCTCCTGTCAGGTGAGAGGAGAGCGCCCCCCCTCCTCCTGTCAGGTGAGAGGAGAGCGCCCCCCCTCCTCCTGTCAGGTGAGAGGAGAGCGCCCCCCCTCCTCCTGTCAGGTGAGAGGAGAGCGCCCCCCCTCCTCCTGTCAGGTGAGAGGAGAGCGCCCCCCCTCCTCCTGTCAGGTGAGAGGAGAGCGCCCCCCCTCCTCCTGTCAGGTGAGAGGAGAGCGCCCCCCCTCCTCCTGTCAGGTGAGAGGAGAGCGCCCCCCCTCCTCCTGTCAGGTGAGAGGAGAGCGCCCCCCCTCCTCCTGTCAGGTGAGAGGAGAGCGCCCCCCCTCCTCCTGTCAGGTGAGAGGAGAGCGCCCCCCCTCCTCCTGTCAGGTGAGAGGAGAGCGCCCCCCCTCCTCCTGTCAGGTGAGAGGAGAGCGCCCCCCCTCCTCCTGTCAGGTGAGAGGAGAGCGCCCCCCCTCCTCCTGTCAGGTGAGAGGAGAGCGCCCCCCCTCCTCCTGTCAGGTGAGAGGAGAGCGCCCCCCCTCCTCCTGTCAGGTGAGAGGAGAGCGCCCCCCCTCCTCCTGTCAGGTGAGAGGAGAGCGCCCCCCCTCCTCCTGTCAGGTGAGAGGAGAGCGCCCCCCCTCCTCCTGTCAGGTGAGAGGAGAGCGCCCCCCCTCCTCCTGTCAGGTGAGAGGAGAGCGCCCCCCCTCCTCCTGTCAGGTGAGAGGAGAGCGCCCCCCCTCCTCCTGTCAGGTGAGAGGAGAGCGCCCCCCCTCCTCCTGTCAGGTGAGAGGAGAGCGCCCCCCCTCCTCCTGTCAGGTGAGAGGAGAGCGCCCCCCCTCCTCCTGTCAGGTGAGAGGAGAGCGCCCCCCCTCCTCCTGTCAGGTGAGAGGAGAGCGCCCCCCCTCCTCCTGTCAGGTGAGAGGAGAGCGCCCCCCCTCCTCCTGTCAGGTGAGAGGAGAGCGCCCCCCCTCCTCCTGTCAGGTGAGAGGAGAGCGCCCCCCCTCCTCCTGTCAGGTGAGAGGAGAGCGCCCCCCCTCCTCCTGTCAGGTGAGAGGAGAGCGCCCCCCCTCCTCCTGTCAGGTGAGAGGAGAGCGCCCCCCCTCCTCCTGTCAGGTGAGAGGAGAGCGCCCCCCCTCCTCCTGTCAGGTGAGAGGAGAGCGCCCCCCCTCCTCCTGTCAGGTGAGAGGAGAGCGCCCCCCCTCCTCCTGTCAGGTGAGAGGAGAGCGCCCCCCCTCCTCCTGTCAGGTGAGAGGAGAGCGCCCCCCCTCCTCCTGTCAGGTGAGAGGAGAGCGCCCCCCCTCCTCCTGTCAGGTGAGAGGAGAGCGCCCCCCCTCCTCCTGTCAGGTGAGAGGAGAGCGCCCCCCCTCCTCCTGTCAGGTGAGAGGAGAGCGCCCCCCCTCCTCCTGTCAGGTGAGAGGAGAGCGCCCCCCCTCCTCCTGTCAGGTGAGAGGAGAGCGCCCCCCCTCCTCCTGTCAGGTGAGAGGAGAGCGCCCCCCCTCCTCCTGTCAGGTGAGAGGAGAGCGCCCCCCCTCCTCCTGTCAGGTGAGAGGAGAGCGCCCCCCCTCCTCCTGTCAGGTGAGAGGAGAGCGCCCCCCCTCCTCCTGTCAGGTGAGAGGAGAGCGCCCCCCCTCCTCCTGTCAGGTGAGAGGAGAATATATATATATAGGAGATACAGTACTCAATTCATAAGCTAAAGTAATCAATAAAATATTACAAAGAATTGGACAATCCGACTCCAGGGATACCAGTGGTGGAAATATTTTGGACTTTGACTTAGCCTTAAAGTATCATCCTTTCTGATATGGAACAGCACCCTACAGATAACGCCACTCCAGACCCGAACCGTCCCGGCAACTATACTTCCCTCGTGGAGGTTCATACAAGGACACGATAACTGAGTTTTTTTGCTTTATGTTATTACAGCTTAGAGCTCTGTTTACATCCTGATCAAGATACCGGACTATTTTTAATTATTATTAGAAGAGCTCAATCCATTTAGGAGAATACCGACTTTGGCTGCAGCATTTTTATTTATTTATGCACTTTATTGATAGTATCTATTTGTATTTATTTATTCAATGTGTTTGTCATATGAACTGATTTTTGGACTTTATAATCCTTAAACTCTAACACTTTTATTGCATGTTATAGTTTTTTAGTTATAACATTGTGGATTATATTGATTACTTCTGCATATGAATTAAGTATTGGATCTTCTATATATCTTATAATCTTATTATCCCTAAGCACTAGATTTTCTTTTTGCACTTTAAAACATTGTATATTTTATTGATTACTTTAGCACATAAATTGAGTACTGTATCTCCCATATATATTTTTTTATTGGCATCACCACTGATTATTGCACATCACTTTCCCTTGGTTTCCACATACATATTTTAGTCATTAGCAATCTATTCCTATTATAGAGGATTTTAGAGAGTCACCCCCCCCATTTACTTGTTTCCCTTAGTGCCCCACACTATCCTTTCTACTGTATTTTACTGAAGATTGGTGGTATTGTGTAGTGACTTAAGATGAGTTGTGTGGTGTAGTGATTGGAGTTATGTAGTGACTGGAGATGATTGGTGTAGTGTTGTGTAGTAACTGGAGATGAATGGTGTTGTGTAGTGACTGGAGATGAATGGTGTTTAGTGACTGGAGATGAATGGTGTTTAGTGACTGGAGATGAATGGTGTTGTGTAGTGACTGGAGATGAGATGAGTTGTTGTGTAGTGACTGGAGATGAATGGTGTTGTGTAGTGACTGGAGATGATTGTGGTAGTGTTGTGTAGTGCCTGGAGATGATTGTGGTAGTGTTGTGTAGTGCCTGGAGATGATTGGTGTGGTGTTGTGTAGTGACTGGAGATGATTGATTGGTGTGGTGTTGTGTAGTGACTGGAGATGATTGGTGTGGTGTTGTGTAGTGACTGGAGATGATTGGTGTGGTTTTGTGTAGTGACTGGAGATGATTGGTGTGGTGTTGTGTAGTGACTGGAGATGATTGGTGTGGTGTTGTGTAGTGACTGGAGATGATTGGTGTGGTGTTGTGTAGTGACTGGAGATGATTGGTGTGGTGTTGTGTAGTGACTGGAGATGATTGGTGTGGTGTTGTGTAGTGACTGGAGATGATTGGTGTGGTGTTGTGTAGTGACTGGAGATGATTGGTGTGGTGTTGTGTAGTGACTGGAGATGATTGGTGTGGTGTTGTGTAGTGACTGGAGATGATTGGTGTGGTGTTGTGTAGTGACTGGAGATGATTGGTGTGGTGTTGTGTAGTGACTGGAGATGATTGGTGTGGTGTTGTGTAGTGACTGGAGATGATTGGTGTGGTGTTGTGTAGTGACTGGAGATGATTGGTGTGGTGTTGTGTAGTGACTGGAGATGATTGGTGTGGTGTTGTGTAGTGACTGGAGATGATTGGTGTGGTGTTGTGTAGTGACTGGAGATGATTGGTGTGGTGTTGTGTAGTGACTGGAGATGATTGGTGTGGTGTTGTGTAGTGACTGGAGATGATTGGTGTGGTGTTGTGTAGTGACTGGAGATGATTGGTGTGGTGTTGTGTAGTGACTGGAGATGATTGGTGTGGTGTTGTGTAGTGACTGGAGATGATTGGTGTGGTGTTGTGTAGTGACTGGAGATGATTGGTGTGGTGTTGTGTAGTGACTGGAGATGATTGGTGTGGTGTTGTGTAGTGACTGGAGATGATTGGTGTGGTGTTGTGTAGTGACTGGAGATGATTGGTGTGGTGTTGTGTAGTGACTGGAGATGATTGGTGTGGTGTTGTGTAGTGACTGGAGATGATTGGTGTGGTGTTGTGTAGTGACTGGAGATGATTGGTGTGGTGTTGTGTAGTGACTGGAGATGATTGGTGTGGTGTTGTGTAGTGACTGGAGATGATTGGTGTGGTGTTGTGTAGTGACTGGAGATGATTGGTGTGGTGTTGTGTAGTGACTGGAGATGATTGGTGTGGTGTTGTGTAGTGACTGGAGATGATTGGTGTGGTGTTGTGTAGTGACTGGAGATGATTGGTGTGGTGTTGTGTAGTGACTGGAGATGATTGGTGTGGTGTTGTGTAGTGACTGGAGATGATTGGTGTGGTGTTGTGTAGTGACTGGAGATGATTGGTGTGGTGTTGTGTAGTGAGCTCTGTCTGGGAAGGGGTGCAGGGGGGTAGTTAACAGGCTTGGTCTGGGAGGGGTGCAGGGATGGGAGTGGTGGTAATGTCGGCCTCTCTCTTTCTCTCTCTTTCTCCATTTAGTTTCCCAATGAAGAAGACTCTTTCCACAAGTTTGTGTCCCCGCAGGAGGTGCTGCCTTTCTCAGAAGGTGGGTGTGTGGGCAATGCCCCCGTCCCGGGGATAGAAGTAGGCACAGGGCGTACATAAAAATATAGAGGTTTAATGATCTCTTTACAAGCGGAGGAGGAGATGAGACCTTGGGTAACAGTAAGAACAGAGCCCCCTGGTGGCACCATGATGAATGGCAAGGGGAGGATGTGTGCAGCATCACATAGGAGTCCAATCATTGTCCAGCAATGGCCGCCGGGTGGGCAGAGGGGCATTATAGAGGAATGGGAGCTGGAGGAGTGGGCCCAGGGTGATTTTAGGGCAGGCGTAGCACTATGGCGGACATGACATGTGACCTGGCGCTGTATGCCTTTGCTTCTCGCAGGGGAGATCCTGTCTAAGGTCAGCGCACACTGTCCCATCTTTGACCATGTCCCGGCTGAGCTCATCACTCTCTTCATCTCCAACATCGGTGGTAACGCCCCGTCCTACGTCTACCGGCTGATGAGCGAGCTGTACCACCCAGCAGACCACGACCTGTGACCACCCCACTAATAAAAGACCCTGTATAGTAATATCTGTGTCACAAATGTCCTTTTCCACCACTAGGGGGCTCCACAGCTCCTTTCTTCGCTGGGGACTGTAGTCTGGCTGGTGCTTGGGTGCTCCGGCTTCTCAAACAGCTGCCAAGCTCGGTGCTGCCGTCTCAGACGGGCTAGGTTGGGTCTTGGAGGAACCTGAAATGGAACAAGCACAGGAGTCAGTGTGGATCACTAAGTGGCAGAGCGCACAGGAGTCTGTGGATCACTATCTCGCAGAGAGTGCAGGTAATGTATTACTAATGCTGTAGGTTTTTTAGTTGGGGGAAATATAAATCAATGTTATAAAGCCGTGCCGCTCCAGGGGTAACGAACGCACAGACTAGCTCTCACCAGTGGATGAACTGCCCCATCCACGCGTTTCATCCCAAGACAGTGCTATAGCCCAGTGTGACTATGGGGTAGATCCAAAACTACGTTTGCCGTACGTTTATTCGCGTAGCATATTTTCGTGTGCGTATATTCTATACATTCCCCTAGTAACACCCCTTGAATGTACGCTTTTTTGTCAAAATACGCTTTCCAAACCCTACCTTAACCTTTGCCAACGTAACCGCAGTGATCCGCACACGTACGTATGGACAACACGTATTTACGCAGCTAAGCACGCCCATACTGTACACTTAAAATACAACCCCCGCCTACTTAACGTATTTCAGACGTATTTTGGACTCGCGTAAAATTGGCATGCCCACAGGTAAGTATTTACGTGACACATACTTGAACGGCCGATACGTTCACAATTACGCTACGTTACGGAGCGTATTTTCCATGGTGCACATGCACAGTATATACCAAAAGGCGATTTTACGTCTCCGCCACGCATAAATTCGCTCCGAAACATTGTTCTGGATCTGGACCTATGCCTTTTTCTAGCTGTGCTGGACAGGAAGCTGTGTGCGCACCTATAAAAACCCCCTGGGATTCAGTACCTGCCTCCTGCTCAAGATCCATGTGCTGGAGAGTAAGCTGCATGTAGACCTATAAAATCATCCCCCTCAATAGAAGACATCTTCCTCTTGTTCGGGCGCCATGTGCTGGACAGGAACCTGCGTGAGCACCTATAAAGTCATCCCCCTCAATAGATTGTACCTACCTCCTGCTCGGGATCCATGTGCTGCAGATCGGCGATGGGCAGGATGGACGGCCGTCCGTGGGCACACTGGAACGGGAGAGAACATTGCGCCAATAATTGCATCAGATGGCGACACTCGTCCACGCTCAAAGGGTCATTAAACTTCACCGCACCTGGCAAACACAGAACACACTGCGGCATTATTATATATTACATAGATCATTCCGCCTGCTGGACAGCGACACCAGTGACTCCCTTCTAAGGGAGCCAATGGCATCAGTTCTTACATAAAGATGAATCGCTGCTGCTGATTGGCTAGTAATCTCTATTCATTCATACCAGGTGTTTTTATAGCGCTTTACAGAGAATATCTCACATGCACGTCCGTCCCGAACACACACACACACACACGTAAATTTATTCAGCAGCCAATTAATCTACCAGCATGTTTTTGGTGTGTGGGAGGAAACCCACACAGACACAGAGAGAACATACACTGCACACAGATTGTTCAGGAATCAAACTCAAGACCACAGCGCTGAGACACACAATGCTACTCACTGAGCCACCGTGCTGCCCTATATGTGACAAGGTCCTCACCATGACAGGCCTGTGACGCCAACACCCTGAGGACTGTCCCTGGCAGTGTCCCTGGTCCTGCCCCTGGCATCTGCAACAACTGGGCAAGAGAGTGGTAATAGATCAGCAGCTAAACCAGAGTATATACCCCCTGCTACCCTCACCCTGTCTCCCCAGATCCCATCCACCCTGATGCCCCCAACAGCCTTCATATATGAAAACAGAACAAATCATAGTGGAGAATGGCACTATAATACTACAGCCAGTATTTCTCACAACCTCCCAAGACACATTCAAAACTGGAGTTATATGGCGAGGAAGAAAAGCGCTGTATCTACAATCCTAAGTATAAAGGACTCAATGAGCAGATATGTTAAATAAAAAAAAATAAGAATGAAGTCTAAAGCTGGCCATATGGCCATACACTAGAGCGATTATCGTCCCGATTTAATTGATATACAAAATATATATATATAGCAGTATCTATATGTCAGAATTATTGCCCAAATGAATAAAAACCATAAACCATAATAAATATGAGAATAATAAATAATGGGGGAAGGGTTCATCTAAAAGATATATAATTAAGTCCAAGGACGAAAAGATAAGTAGATTATGTAACAAAATGACTGCGCATGCGCAGTATCTAATATCGGTAAACATCCGCAATACGTTCGGTGGTGTGAATCCGGTCCCAAGTGTGTAGAAACTTAGGTCCGAACAGCTGAACAGATCCAATGTGTGAAATAGACAAAACAGCCCCTTCCAACCTCTCCGGTTAGAAAATGTCATTTCTGAAAAAGGGACATCTGAAAATTCCTTTTCGGATGTCCCTTTTTTGAATACTTACCTTATTCTACATTTTTTTCTGAATAGGTAAGTGTGCCGTTCGGCTTACTTCACCCTTTCACCTTTGGAAATGACGATATCCCTCCGCCGCTGCTATTGCTGGACCTGGGCCAGATTAGTAAACTCTCTGTGTGGGGGAGGGAGGGTTAGGGTCAGGCTGCAGAGGAGGGAGGGTTAGGGTCAGGCTGCAGGGGAGGGAGGGTTAGGGTCAGGCTGCGGGGAAGGGAGGGCTAGGGTCAGGCTGCGGGAGATGGAGGGTTAGGGTCAGGCTGCAAGTAAGGGAGGGTTAGGGTCAGGCTGCCAGGAAAAGAGGGTTAGGGTTAAAATTAGGGAAAGGAGTGGCAGACTATTTTTACTTAACATATCGGAGCACAGAGCTTTCGGTCATCGAGGCATATGCAATCGAAATCCCAGCCAGTTCAGAACTGGCTGGGGAGGATACGGACGATTTTAAAATCGGCTGTTCGGACCGGAACCCCACACCCCAACCTCTTATTGATGTGTCAATCAATGTTATAGGAATCCTACGAATCTTAGATAGAAGCAAAGTAACAATTAAAATAAGTACATTTATTGAATGATTAAACAGAATAATATATTAAAAATGATCTAAATATAGTGACTCTAATAAAAGCAGAGTCTAGGATCAGTCCCATATAATAGTTACACACTGTAACGTGAATCTCCGGTCCCTGGAGGGAGACCGCACTTCCCTAAGCCTGTAGCAGTTCCGGGCAGCTGATCACTTAGCAGAATGGAGAGGAGGCGGAGCACATCCAGCAAAGTCTCCGGAGGACGGGGTACAAGTGTAGTACGGCCAGCGACGCGTTTCAAGCTGTATTGTCGGAGGTTGGAGGGGACTGGTCTTTTATAGGCTAAGCAACCAATTCAATCAGGTCCAGGCGTGGTAACTGGTAATCCTGAGTCCGAGAGCAGAGGGATTAACCCTTTGCTCGGATGTTTATATATCTATACTTATAGGTAGTTTTCTATATTGTATATTTATTTCAGGGGTAGTATACCTAGACTTCATTCTTTTTTTATAGCAGCAACAGGTGGACTATTCCCAACATATCTGCTCATTGAGTCATTTATATTTAGGATTATAAATTTAGCACTTTAGAGTTGTAGATAAAGCGCTTTTCTTCCTCGCCATATAACTCCAACCTTCATATATCACTTACCCCCCACCACCAGATCCAATCTACCCCAATATCCCCACACACCTATAATAATTATCACTGACCTGCGTCTGTTCCTGCAGCAGTTCCTGAGGAGGAAAGAAGAATCAGCAATGGCGGGTTCAAGATACAGCCCCTCTGCCCCTGCGGGAGACCCTCCTCCCCTGTGGTAGACTTTCCACCCCTGTGGAATACCCCCTACCTCTGTAGGAGACCCTCCACCCCAGTGGGAGACCCTTTTCCCCTGTGGAAGACCCTCCGCCCCTTGTGGGAGACCCTCCACCCCCTGTGGGAGACCCTCAGGTAAGGTGGCGGGAGGGATGTCACCTCCAGGATCTTCTTGGTGACGGTGCTTCTCCCGCGCTGTCTCTCGCTGGCCTCTTTCTCCACGATACACAGGGGGACCTCGCTGATGGACACGCGGCAGCTGGCGTCGTCGTGGAAGGATAGCGACAGGCCGGCCCTCCTCAGCGCCTCGATGCGACTCCTGCACGTTACCGGTATCGCCGCTCAGATACAGAACGCAACAAGTGCGCAACATGGCGTCTATACGGGACGAGTGTTTACCTCAGCAGACGGCGCTGCTCCTCCGTAACGTCCAGCTCCAATGGCGGATCCACCAGGGAAACCCTCAGACGTCTCCCTCCATCTTCTGCCGATGGCTGGAAAGAGTCTATGAGACAGAGAGGAGAGTGACGGACTCCGCGGGGCCAGGCGGCCATTACAACCATAGAGGAAACGCTACCTGCAATCAGCTGCTCCAGGCGAACGCGCTCATGGGCCGCGTGCTGATCCACCAATACCAGGAGGTTACCGTCTGCAGGAGAGAGCGAGAGCAAAGAACCCGCATCAGGGGCCGGTACAGAGCATAACCACACAGGGGCCCAGGATAGGGATCCATGGGTATAACCACACGGGCCCAGGATAGGGATCCATGGGAATAACCACACAGGGGCCCGGTATAGGGATCCAGGAGCATAACCACAGGCCTGGTACCGAGATCAAGGGGTATAACCACACAAGGGCCCGGGCCAGAGATCCAGGGGTTTATCTGCACAGCACACTTACAACACATGTACAGCACACACATACGGCCTGTCTCTGGAGCATGGAGAAGGAGAGAGCGCACCGCGGAGGAAGCGGTAAGGTAAGTAAAAAAATAAAACAGGGCTGGTGGCGCATGACGGAGTACGGGGGGGGGGCACGCTGGAGACACATGATGGGAGTACTGGGGGGGGCTGGAGACATGATGAGAACACTGGGGAGGAGACTGCAGACACATGATGGGAGTACTGGGGAGGGGCTGGAGACATGATGGGAGTACTGGGGGGGCTGGAGACATGATGGGAGTACTGGGGAGGAGACTGCAGACACATGATGGGAGTACTGGGGAGGGGCTGGAGACATGATGGGAGTACTGGGGGGGCTGGAGACATGATGGGAGTACTGGGGAGGAGACTGCAGACACATGATGGGAGTACTGGGGAGGGGCTGGAGACATGATGGGAGTACTGGGGGGGCTGGAGACATGATGGGAGTACTGGGGAGGAGACTGCAGACACATGATGGGAGTACTGGGGAGGGGCTGGAGACATGATGGGAGTACTGGGGGGGCTGGAGACATGATGGGAGTACTGGGGAGGAGACTGCAGACACATGATGGGAGTACTGGGGAGGGGCTGGAGACATGATGGGAGTACTGGGGGGGCTGGAGACATGATGGGAGTACTGGGGAGGAGACTGCAGACACATGATGGGAGTACTGGGGAGGGGCTGGAGACATGATGGGAGTACTGGGGGGGCTGGAGACATGATGGGAGTACTGGGGAGGAGACTGCAGACACATGATGGGAGTACTGGGGAGGGGCTGGAGACATGATGGGAGTACTGGGGGGGCTGGAGACATGATGGGAGTACTGGGGAGGAGACTGCAGACACATGATGGGAGTACTGGGGAGGGGCTGGAGACATGATGGGAGTACTGGGGGGGCTGGAGACATGATGGGAGTACTGGGGAGGAGACTGCAGACACATGATGGGAGTACTGGGGAGGGGCTGGAGACATGATGGGAGTACTGGGGGGGCTGGAGACATGATGGGAGTACTGGGGAGGAGACTGCAGACACATGATGGGAGTACTGGGGAGGGGCTGGAGACATGATGGGAGTACTGGGGGGGCTGGAGACATGATGGGAGTACTGGGGAGGAGACTGCAGACACATGATGGGAGTACTGGGGAGGGGCTGGAGACATGATGGGAGTACTGGGGAGGAGACTGCAGACACATGATGGGAGTACTGGGGAGGGGCTGGAGACATGATGGGAGTACTGGGGAGGAGACTGCAGACACATGATGGGAGTACTGGGGAGGGGCTGGAGACATGATGGGAGTACTGGGGAGGGGCTGGAAACATGATGAGAACACTGGGGAGGAGACTGGGGAGACATGATGTTGATACTGGGGGGGGGCTGGAGACACATGATGGGGATATTTGGAGGCACATGATAGAAATATAAGTATGCAGAAAAAGTGGGTAAGGGGGGAGGGGGATAACGCACCTGTGTTATCTCCTCTGGTGTTCATCAAGCAGGCGATGAACTTATTGTCCACTTGTTGTAAAACCTGCAAAGACACAGAGGTCAGAGGTCACCTTCCCTGGACACAGAGGTCACCTTCCCCGAAATAGAGGTCACCGCCCCCCCACGCAGAGGTCACCATCCCTGACAGGACTGGATGGGTGGGAGAGCTTCCCATCTGAGGACAATGTAGAACACGAGAACAGAACACAAGAGCATCTAAACTGACAGTCAAACAACGACATAACGTCCCCTCCCGCAGCCGTATGCTGCCCCCTACCTGCACCCTTTGCACCATGTCCTTGGTGAAGCGATAGGGGTATAACACGTTCAGGATCTTCACAGCCAGAGCGTCCGAGCGTCCAGCGCTGATGTCCAGCGCCACCTACCAAGAGAGACCAGAACTGGTATCACTACTACCGGTCTGGTTACATAGGACATCTATCACATGCAGGTATATGGGCCTCCCCCCGCGCTGTGCGCACGTGGTGTCTCTCAATCTACAGGTCAGAAAACAGGTGAAACGCGTGTGATGAGCCATCTGCGTAATCTAGTCATGTGACCCTCAGGGGGTCGTTACCAAGGATACACTCTACTTTCACTTGGAATAAACATTTTCTACACCCGTCTTATGGACTGGGGGGGGTTTACAGGGCACTAGGTCACAAGTAGATGGCCGCGGGATATATTGCATGTCACATGACACAGCCCGTACCCGCTTACCGGAGGATGGCGTGCAAACACCGGGTTCTTCCATTCAGAGTACAAGGACCGCAGGGGGCCAGCGTCTGCATAACAAGAACACCTGGCTGCGGTTAGCGGCACAGGCCATAGAATGACACTCGTGTCTGGGGTAGGGCCAATTACCTGTCTGCTCTGCAGGGCCTCTCTCTGCCCGGGGCCTGGGCACAAACGGAAGGCAGACGTCACTGCTGAACGGGTAACACTGGTACCGGGATCCTAAACGGAAGACAGTATAATGACTGGTGTGCATCCTTGTTATTGCCCCAGCAAGGGTACAACCAGAGGGGTCGGAGACAGGCAACTAAAATCCTGCTGCGGTGGAACCAACCAGCAGGACTGTTATAGAGAGGTGACAGACGGCCGTCCACAGAGCATAGCGACCCAGCAAGTAGGGCAGTAGGCTCTCCCTGAAGGCCGGGCAGGTATAATGCCGGTCTCCTGCCTGTAGTAGAGGGTGCTACGTACCGTTATCACTCACTACACTGACAGACATGTTGGAGAAGCCCTTAGTACACGCCACTCTCTGCTCCGCTGTGGGGGCGCTGTATGTACTGAGGCCTGTGCTGGGGTTGATGAAAATGTTCCTCCCTAGAAACTCGTCATAACGCTGGAGCCACCTTTGTCCCTCGGAGGGCACCTGGTCACTGCCATCTGGCCTCTTGTGCTCTAGAGGTAATGGGCTGCTATCCTTTTCTTCCTGAGCGGGACATTCCGGTGCCACACCTTGGTTGGGTGTTTCCATTGGCGTCATGTTGGAATTGTTGTCAAGTACGTCTCCGGCTGGCATCTGCTCGGGGCACGAGTCCACCTTCTGCCCCTTCTTTAGCCGCAACAGCTTTGCGGTCAGTGATTCACGACATTCCTGGCCGCGCGATTCTTTCAGTTTTGATTGGACGTAGTCGGATAGAGTCCAGGGACTGAAGGTCCTCTCTTCCTGGGAGCTCTCTGATGGTCGCCTGTTAATTGCGGGGTCACTAGGAGGAAACAGGGTGATGGTTTCCATCTCCTGGGGTTTGCGGCCTGTGACAGGGGGCGGTCCCTTGCTGTAATGTCTTCTGAATTTGTCCAATGAGCTGAGGCTTGCGGGTAAACGCAGCTTTATGGTGGGAACACGAATGGGATTTGTTTTCTTGTGGGACGATGCTGATTGGGTAACTGCCTGGTAAGGAACATCTCTTATACAGTCAGAGGTTATATATCCAGACAATGCTGTCACGGTATTGGATGAGCTCCTCTCGGGAACCTCCAGTTCAAGACTCCTATGAGGGATAGAGTGCAGTCCGTTGGGACTGTGCAGTGCAGAGCCCGAGGCATTTGGAGGGGGGCTTGTGTCTTGTTCTACAGAGACCGATGTCACAGGGGGGGCAGATAATTCCGCTACACCCCCCATGGTTATCGCTTCCTCTCTGCTCTCTGCATTAGGTGTATCCCGATCACCTGTCTCCTGGATGTCGGTCAGAGATGTGGACAGAAGCTGGTCCTCGTCACTCAATGCTGCGGGCTCCTGGGGTGGATGAGGTCTGGCCAGGTTACCCCGGCACACAGGCTTGGACCTCAGATTGGCGTGCTCAGGAATTTGGAGGATATTTTTATGTGCATTCGGAGGAGAAGACAACCCCTTCGCCTCTTCCTGACCAAGCTCACCCCGGGACAGGCTGAAATGATGTCCTGGGTCCTCCTGACCACATGACAGGCTGAGATGATGTCCCTGGTCCTCCTGACCAAGCTCACCCCGGGACAGGCTGAGATGATGTCTCTGGTTGAACTCCGTTCCCTCCTCTGCTGAAGGTTCTGAATACAGGTTCTCTCTCTGGAGAAAGGCCTTAATCCCTTCCTCAACGCACGCCAGCACGGAGCCCCAATCTTGGAATTCAATGAATGTCTTGGAAGGCTCGTAGCACACGTCGTATTCATGGTAACCACAGTGAATATTAATAATAAAGACCCCGTAAAGATCGGCAGACGATCGCGGCCGGCCGGGACTGTTTGTCCCTCTGGTCGCCTGGCCGGGCCTACAAATGACGCTCTCCTTCCGTAAAATAAAGTCGATGAGTTTGTGCGCCCTGGTTTTCAGCACGAGTCGGCTGTTCACGTACAGAAACTGCATTGTCCTGTTGTAGTGTCCCTCGCAGCTGACGAATCCCTCCATACGGACCGCGTTCAGCGCGTGCTGGACCGGTCTCAGGCTCTTACACCGGCTGACGCCATAAATCTGGCCGAAGCGAGAGCACGCGTCCCTGGTTTTCGGTAGCTGGAGAACCATGGCCGACGCAGCGTCATTCTTCAGGGAGAAGGAGATGGTGGGATTGACTAGGGACACGGCTTCCACCTTCTGCCGGACTCGTTCCAGCTCCAGGGTTAGGTCAGTGCACTTTCTCCGCACCGGCAGGTTATAGAACAGGTTGTATAAAGTGACCGTGGTCCCGGCGCTGGGACGGCGACTCTCTTCTTCTCGCAATTCCAGCGCTTTTCCGTTCTGGAAGAGTTTAGTCCAGGTCCTTCCTGTGGTTCTGTCCCTGGAGCAGATTTCTACCACGCTGGACACATCCACCATACTAGCCACGGCTTCTCCGCGAAACCCATAGAAGTGTAAGTGATCCAAGTCCGCCAAAGAATGACATTTGCTTGTATGGTATCTCACCCCCATTCTTTCCATGTCTTTGTAGCACAAGCCAGTGCCATTATCCACCACCTGGATTTTAAAGACCTCTAGATCAACGCGGATGGCCACACAGGAAGCCTGAGAATCGGCGCTGTTCAGGACAAGCTCTTCCACACACTGTGCCACTGAGGTAATGGCCACCCCCGAACGCAAGCGGCACTTGACGTCTTCATCCAACACGCGGATCATGGATAATGACCACAAACAATCATATTACCGCAGAGGCCCGAACCGAGATCTGATGGAAGAAGACAGAGGCCGTGATATAATGTACAGGAGATTATATACAGGGTGATCTATAATGTATGGGAGATTATATACAAGGTGATATATAACGCACAGTAGATTATATACAGGGTGATATTTAATATATGAGGGGTATATATACAGGGTTATATATAACATATAGGACATTGTATATAGGATGATATATAATCTACAGATTATATACAGGGTGATATATACATATCCCCTTTATATATACCTCACACATTATATAACGTGCAAGGTATATAATGGTGTATAATAAATCGGGTCTGAATATTTATATCGGAGAGGTGTGGGTAAAAGCTGGAAACCATATTAAATGTAAAAAAAATAAGCCAATAACAATATAACTTAATAATAATAACTTTCCATATACACACACACTGATATCTACACACTGACACACTGACACACACACACAGATATCTACACACTGACACATATACACTTTCCATAGACACACACACTGATATCTACGCACTGACACACATACTTTTTATATACACACTGACACACATACTTTCCATATTCACACTGACACCTACACACACTTTAAATACACACACACAAAGACATCTACACACACACTAACATCACAGCAGAAGAGTGAGCTGCACACTAGAGATGGGAAGATGCTGGAATCATTGTGAGATATAAGAGAGGAGCAGGACACTACACAGTACACAGCCCCCCCCCACCCCCCCCCCCCCCCCCCCCCCATATATCTTACAATGATTCCAGCATCTTCCAGTCTTTACAGCAGAAGAGTGAGCTGTGATCTGTGCTAAAGTCAGTTTGTATATGGAAAGTGTGTGTCAGTGTGTGTGGTGTGTGTCAGTGTGTATAGGAGGACTGTGTGTCAGTGTGTATATGACCGTGTGTCAGTGTGTATATGACTGTGTGTCAGTGTGTATATGAGTTTGTGTGGTGTGTGTCAGTGTGTATAGGAGTGTGTGTCAGTGTGTATATGGGTATATGACTTTGTGTGGTGTGTGTCAGTGTGTATAGGAGTGTGTGTGGTATGTGCCAGTGTGTGTCAGTGTGTATAGGAGTGTGTCAGTGTGTATATGAGTTTGTGTGGTGTATGTCAGTGTGTATAGGAGTGTGTGTCAGTGTGTATAGGATTGTGTGTGGTGTGTGTCAGTGTGCATAGGACTGTGTGTGGTGTGTGTCAGTGTATATGAGTGTGTATATGGGTATGAGTTTGTGTGGTGTGTGTCAGTGTGTATAGGAGTGTGTGTGGTATGTGTCAGTGTGTATATGAGAGTGTGTGTTGTGTGTATATGTAATATGTGTGTGTGAGAGAGAGAAGCTGTGATGTCACAGTAATGCTTCTTTACACACCTTATATGTCATTATATCATCGATGTAAAGCCACTTTGTAGCTACTAGGGGCGGGACCAGCACAACTTCCTGGTTACCATGGTCTACTATTTGTACTTCCTGGTTATCACAGCAGAGGAGCATCATGGGAGATGTGTCCGTAAGGACTTTCCTGCTTTATAATAGAAGGACCCCCCCCCTCACCAGGAGCTACA
>WWET01003851.1:120631-156042 GCA_011038615.1 Limnodynastes dumerilii | reverse complement strand
CACACACACACACACACACTCATTGATTCCTCCTTCTACAATCACTGTGAGGCGCTCTACTACACAAAGTGATCTCTCACACACACACACACACTCACACACACTCTCAAACACACACACACACACACACATAATCATTGATTCCTCCTTCTACAATCACTGAGAAGCTCTGCTACACAAGGTCATCGCACACACACACGCACACAATCAATGATTACTCTTTCTCCAATCACTGTAAGGAGCTCTGCTACACAAGGTCATCGCACACACACACACACACTCATTGATTCCTCCTTCAACAGTCATTGGACCTGATTCATTGGACCTGCGGCCTTTTAGGTGCGTATATTGAGGAAGGGATACACTGCGCAGGCGTAGTAGCCTAATACGTAGGACTTAAGAACGGGACGGCTCTGAATCCGTTATTCCCAACCTATTTCCGCAAGGTTACTTAAGAATGAATGTGCGTGCCAGGAAAACGCAAGAATGAAGATAAGAAGATTGGGTGGAGTAGGCATGTAAATGAGGAAATCGGGCGCGGTTACGCAGAAACGTTCTTAATTAGCCGCCCTACATACACAACTACGAGCCTAAATATAAGGAGCGCTATGGCATTCGTACGTCGCTTGAGAAGCTGAAAACTGGGAGTGTCGGGAGTCGCCTGCTACTAACTGCGTATAATTAAGAACCTAAATCATTAAGTGTGAACACGGTCACTGTGAGGAGCTCTGATACACAACTATTACATCTGCTCCTCTAATCCTATTATTGGTGGCTTTTGTCTGTTATATGAATATATTTTACGTGTTTGCAGTTCTCATACATAAAGTGCTATAAAAGGTTCCATTGGGGATTAATCCATATAACTGTGGACATTTTCAGGTACTGGACGCACCGCGGCTGACTGCTGCCTTCAGACCAGTAACAAGCGCATTCCGCCCAGCGTGGTCTCCAGATATATGGTTCAGACCGTGGAGAATGGATGCCCCATAGCGGCCGTGGTGTAAGTGATGTTATGGTCCATGCTGCTCATGTTTATGTTAGGGTTTTGTGGTATAATGGTGGCCCCTATTGTACAGATGTCCAAGTGAATGCGCCTCGTCATAGGTCATCTCTTCATATGGCCAACGCATTTCTCTTCAGAACTGATTTCGAGGTGAGCGCGTTCCTGATAGCGACACAGCTGACCCCTGATATAACGTGACCCCTCTTCTTCACTCTAGGTTTGTTACGAACACAAAGCCCCCCCTCAATCTGTGTGCCCCCCTCGGCTCGTCCTGGGTTAATAAACTAATCAAGAAGCTGAAGAAACTCAAAAAAGATTCCGAGAAGAAAGAAAAGAGCCCGAAGAAAGCCAAGAACGCCCCATAACGCCTCTGTGATCCGAGGTAAGACAATATCCCCACTCCGGGAGTTTCACTCCAGCAGAAGCTACATTTGGACATATAAAGAAATATTCTTTTAGTAAGAGCACAAAACGTTCTGGTCTCTGATTCACAGCGTTCTGCTTGTTATTTCCTGACCCTCCTGACTCCTTGTCTCCCTACGTGTTGGACACTCTCTGAGTCCCCCAGGGAAGATTCGGCCACCGTCAGAGTAAGAGGCCCTCGTCATGAGAAATATTAGACTAAAAGAGAAGCCTGATTGTCCATCCGCCCCTAAGCGTCCCTCTGGACAGGGAGAAACAGGGCCTTGTTCTATTGGGAATGGGCCCTGGTCTGTAAGGGGTGTGTGGGGAAGTTTCTCTTCTGAGGCGTTCATTCCTCTTGGGTGACGTGGCCATCTCTCAGCTCTCCCTCTATGGGCCAGATTTACTAAGCTCTGGGTTTGGAAAAGTGGAGATGTTACCCATAGCAACCAATCAAATTCTACCTCTCACTTTAACATAGAAACATAGAAAGTGACGGCAGATAAGAGCCACATGGCCCATCTAGTCTGCCCATTTGTTTATTCAAAACTATACTGACCCCCTATTTACCGCCCATCTAGTCTGCCCATTTGTTTATTCAAAACTATACTGACCCTAGACCCTATTTACCCTCAATTGGGTTTACAATTTAGGATACCCTTATATTTATCCCAAGCATGTTTAAATTGTTCTACTATACCGCATCCTATATCTGTACTTACTCTATATACCGCATCCTATATCTGTACTTACTCTATATACCGCATCCTATATCTGTACTTACTCTATATACCGCATCCTATATCTGTACTTACTCTATATACCGCATCCTATATCTGTACTTACTCTATATACCGCATCCTATATCTGTACTTACTCTATATACCGCATCCTATATCTGTACTTACTCTATATACCGCATCCTATATCTGTACTTACTCTATATACCGCATCCTATATCTGTACTTACTCTATATACCGCATCCTATATCTGTACTTACTCTATATACCGCATCCTATATCTGTACTTACTCTATATACCGCATCCTATATCTGTACTTACTCTATATACCGCATCCTATATCTGTACTTACTCTATATACCGCATCCTATATCTGTACTTACTCTATATACCGCATCCTATATCTGTACTTACTCTATATACCGCATCCTATATCTGTACTTACTCTATATACCGCATCCTATATCTGTACTTACTCTATATACCGCATCCTATATCTGTACTTACTCTATATACCGCATCCTATATCTGTACTTACTCTATATACCGCATCCTATATCTGTACTTACTCTATATACCGCATCCTATATCTGTACTTACTCTATATACCGCATCCTATATCTGTACTTACTCTATATACCGCATCCTATATCTGTACTTACTCTATATACCGCATCCTATATCTGTACTTACTCTATATACCGCATCCTATATCTGTACTTACTCTATATACCGCATCCTATATCTGTACTTACTCTATATACCGCATCCTATATCTGTACTTACTCTATATACCGCATCCTATATCTGTACTTACTCTATATACCGCATCCTATATCTGTACTTACTCTATATACCGCATCCTATATCTGTACTTACTCTATATACCGCATCCTATATCTGTACTTACTCTATATACCGCATCCTATATCTGTACTTACTCTATATACCGCATCCTATATCTGTACTTACTCTATATACCGCATCCTATATCTGTACTTACTCTATATACCGCATCCTATATCTGTACTTACTCTATATACCGCATCCTATATCTGTACTTACTCTATATACCGCATCCTATATCTGTACTTACTCTATATACCGCATCCTATATCTGTACTTACTCTATATACCGCATCCTATATCTGTACTTACTCTATATACCGCATCCTATATCTGTACTTACTCTATATACCGCATCCTATATCTGTACTTACTCTATATACCGCATCCTATATCTGTACTTACTCTATATACCGCATCCTATATCTGTACTTACTCTATATACCGCATCCTATATCTGTACTTACTCTATATACCGCATCCTATATCTGTACTTACTCTATATACCGCATCCTATATCTGTACTTACTCTATATACCGCATCCTATATCTGTACTTACTCTATATACCGCATCCTATATCTGTACTTACTCTATATACCGCATCCTATATCTGTACTTACTCTATATACCGCATCCTATATCTGTACTTACTCTATATACCGCATCCTATATCTGTACTTACTCTATATACCGCATCCTATATCTGTACTTACTCTATATACCGCATCCTATATCTGTACTTACTCTATATACCGCATCCTATATCTGTACTTACTCTATATACCGCATCCTATATCTGTACTTACTCTATATACCGCATCCTATATCTGTACTTACTCTATATACCGCATCCTATATCTGTACTTACTCTATATACCGCATCCTATATCTGTACTTACTCTATATACCGCATCCTATATCTGTACTTACTCTATATACCGCATCCTATATCTGTACTTACTCTATATACCGCATCCTATATCTGTACTTACTCTATATACCGCATCCTATATCTGTACTTACTCTATATACCGCATCCTATATCTGTACTTACTCTATATACCGCATCCTATATCTGTACTTACTCTATATACCGCATCCTATATCTGTACTTACTCTATATACCGCATCCTATATCTGTACTTACTCTATATACCGCATCCTATATCTGTACTTACTCTATATACCGCATCCTATATCTGTACTTACTCTATATACCGCATCCTATATCTGTACTTACTCTATATACCGCATCCTATATCTGTACTTACTCTATATACCGCATCCTATATCTGTACTTACTCTATATACCGCATCCTATATCTGTACTTACTCTATATACCGCATCCTATATCTGTACTTACTCTATATACCGCATCCTATATCTGTACTTACTCTATATACCGCATCCTATATCTGTACTTACTCTATATACCGCATCCTATATCTGTACTTACTCTATATACCGCATCCTATATCTGTACTTACTCTATATACCGCATCCTATATCTGTACTTACTCTATATACCGCATCCTATATCTGTACTTACTCTATATACCGCATCCTATATCTGTACTTACTCTATATACCGCATCCTATATCTGTACTTACTCTATATACCGCATCCTATATCTGTACTTACTCTATATACCGCATCCTATATCTGTACTTACTCTATATACCGCATCCTATATCTGTACTTACTCTATATACCGCATCCTATATCTGTACTTACTCTATATACCGCATCCTATATCTGTACTTACTCTATATACCGCATCCTATATCTGTACTTACTCTATATACCGCATCCTATATCTGTACTTACTCTATATACCGCATCCTATATCTGTACTTACTCTATATACCGCATCCTATATCTGTACTTACTCTATATACCGCATCCTATATCTGTACTTACTCTATATACCGCATCCTATATCTGTACTTACTCTATATACCGCATCCTATATCTGTACTTACTCTATATACCGCATCCTATATCTGTACTTACTCTATATACCGCATCCTATATCTGTACTTACTCTATATACCGCATCCTATATCTGTACTTACTCTATATACCGCATCCTATATCTGTACTTACTCTATATACCGCATCCTATATCTGTACTTACTCTATATACCGCATCCTATATCTGTACTTACTCTATATACCGCATCCTATATCTGTACTTACTCTATATACCGCATCCTATATCTGTACTTACTCTATATACCGCATCCTATATCTGTACTTACTCTATATACCGCATCCTATATCTGTACTTACTCTATATACCGCATCCTATATCTGTACTTACTCTATATACCGCATCCTATATCTGTACTTACTCTATATACCGCATCCTATATCTGTACTTACTCTATATACCGCATCCTATATCTGTACTTACTCTATATACCGCATCCTATATCTGTACTTACTCTATATACCGCATCCTATATCTGTACTTACTCTATATACCGCATCCTATATCTGTACTTACTCTATATACCGCATCCTATATCTGTACTTACTCTATATACCGCATCCTATATCTGTACTTACTCTATATACCGCATCCTATATCTGTACTTACTCTATATACCGCATCCTATATCTGTACTTACTCTATATACCGCATCCTATATCTGTACTTACTCTATATACCGCATCCTATATCTGTACTTACTCTATATACCGCATCCTATATCTGTACTTACTCTATATACCGCATCCTATATCTGTACTTACTCTATATACCGCATCCTATATCTGTACTTACTCTATATACCGCATCCTATATCTGTACTTACTCTATATACCGCATCCTATATCTGTACTTACTCTATATACCGCATCCTATATCTGTACTTACTCTATATACCGCATCCTATATCTGTACTTACTCTATATACCGCATCCTATATCTGTACTTACTCTATATACCGCATCCTATATCTGTACTTACTCTATATACCGCATCCTATATCTGTACTTACTCTATATACCGCATCCTATATCTGTACTTACTCTATATACCGCATCCTATATCTGTACTTACTCTATATACCGCATCCTATATCTGTACTTACTCTATATACCGCATCCTATATCTGTACTTACTCTATATACCGCATCCTATATCTGTACTTACTCTATATACCGCATCCTATATCTGTACTTACTCTATATACCGCATCCTATATCTGTACTTACTCTATATACCGCATCCTATATCTGTACTTACTCTATATACCGCATCCTATATCTGTACTTACTCTATATACCGCATCCTATATCTGTACTTACTCTATATACCGCATCCTATATCTGTACTTACTCTATATACCGCATCCTATATCTGTACTTACTCTATATACCGCATCCTATATCTGTACTTACTCTATATACCGCATCCTATATCTGTACTTACTCTATATACCGCATCCTATATCTGTACTTACTCTATATACCGCATCCTATATCTGTACTTACTCTATATACCGCATCCTATATCTGTACTTACTCTATATACCGCATCCTATATCTGTACTTACTCTATATACCGCATCCTATATCTGTACTTACTCTATATACCGCATCCTATATCTGTACTTACTCTATATACCGCATCCTATATCTGTACTTACTCTATATACCGCATCCTATATCTGTACTTACTCTATATACCGCATCCTATATCTGTACTTACTCTATATACCGCATCCTATATCTGTACTTACTCTATATACCGCATCCTATATCTGTACTTACTCTATATACCGCATCCTATATCTGTACTTACTCTATATACCGCATCCTATATCTGTACTTACTCTATATACCGCATCCTATATCTGTACTTACTCTATATACCGCATCCTATATCTGTACTTACTCTATATACCGCATCCTATATCTGTACTTACTCTATATACCGCATCCTATATCTGTACTTACTCTATATACCGCATCCTATATCTGTACTTACTCTATATACCGCATCCTATATCTGTACTTACTCTATATACCGCATCCTATATCTGTACTTACTCTATATACCGCATCCTATATCTGTACTTACTCTATATACCGCATCCTATATCTGTACTTACTCTATATACCGCATCCTATATCTGTACTTACTCTATATACCGCATCCTATATCTGTACTTACTCTATATACCGCATCCTATATCTGTACTTACTCTATATACCGCATCCTATATCTGTACTTACTCTATATACCGCATCCTATATCTGTACTTACTCTATATACCGCATCCTATATCTGTACTTACTCTATATACCGCATCCTATATCTGTACTTACTCTATATACCGCATCCTATATCTGTACTTACTCTATATACCGCATCCTATATCTGTACTTACTCTATATACCGCATCCTATATCTGTACTTACTCTATATACCGCATCCTATATCTGTACTTACTCTATATACCGCATCCTATATCTGTACTTACTCTATATACCGCATCCTATATCTGTACTTACTCTATATACCGCATCCTATATCTGTACTTACTCTATATACCGCATCCTATATCTGTACTTACTCTATATACCGCATCCTATATCTGTACTTACTCTATATACCGCATCCTATATCTGTACTTACTCTATATACCGCATCCTATATCTGTACTTACTCTATATACCGCATCCTATATCTGTACTTACTCTATATACCGCATCCTATATCTGTACTTACTCTATATACCGCATCCTATATCTGTACTTACTCTATATACCGCATCCTATATCTGTACTTACTCTATATACCGCATCCTATATCTGTACTTACTCTATATACCGCATCCTATATCTGTACTTACTCTATATACCGCATCCTATATCTGTACTTACTCTATATACCGCATCCTATATCTGTACTTACTCTATATACCGCATCCTATATCTGTACTTACTCTATATACCGCATCCTATATCTGTACTTACTCTATATACCGCATCCTATATCTGTACTTACTCTATATACCGCATCCTATATCTGTACTTACTCTATATACCGCATCCTATATCTGTACTTACTCTATATACCGCATCCTATATCTGTACTTACTCTATATACCGCATCCTATATCTGTACTTACTCTATATACCGCATCCTATATCTGTACTTACTCTATATACCGCATCCTATATCTGTACTTACTCTATATACCGCATCCTATATCTGTACTTACTCTATATACCGCATCCTATATCTGTACTTACTCTATATACCGCATCCTATATCTGTACTTACTCTATATACCGCATCCTATATCTGTACTTACTCTATATACCGCATCCTATATCTGTACTTACTCTATATACCGCATCCTATATCTGTACTTACTCTATATACCGCATCCTATATCTGTACTTACTCTATATACCGCATCCTATATCTGTACTTACTCTATATACCGCATCCTATATCTGTACTTACTCTATATACCGCATCCTATATCTGTACTTACTCTATATACCGCATCCTATATCTGTACTTACTCTATATACCGCATCCTATATCTGTACTTACTCTATATACCGCATCCTATATCTGTACTTACTCTATATACCGCATCCTATATCTGTACTTACTCTATATACCGCATCCTATATCTGTACTTACTCTATATACCGCATCCTATATCTGTACTTACTCTATATACCGCATCCTATATCTGTACTTACTCTATATACCGCATCCTATATCTGTACTTACTCTATATACCGCATCCTATATCTGTACTTACTCTATATACCGCATCCTATATCTGTACTTACTCTATATACCGCATCCTATATCTGTACTTACTCTATATACCGCATCCTATATCTGTACTTACTCTATATACCGCATCCTATATCTGTACTTACTCTATATACCGCATCCTATATCTGTACTTACTCTATATACCGCATCCTATATCTGTACTTACTCTATATACCGCATCCTATATCTGTACTTACTCTATATACCGCATCCTATATCTGTACTTACTCTATATACCGCATCCTATATCTGTACTTACTCTATATACCGCATCCTATATCTGTACTTACTCTATATACCGCATCCTATATCTGTACTTACTCTATATACCGCATCCTATATCTGTACTTACTCTATATACCGCATCCTATATCTGTACTTACTCTATATACCGCATCCTATATCTGTACTTACTCTATATACCGCATCCTATATCTGTACTTACTCTATATACCGCATCCTATATCTGTACTTACTCTATATACCGCATCCTATATCTGTACTTACTCTATATACCGCATCCTATATCTGTACTTACTCTATATACCGCATCCTATATCTGTACTTACTCTATATACCGCATCCTATATCTGTACTTACTCTATATACCGCATCCTATATCTGTACTTACTCTATATACCGCATCCTATATCTGTACTTACTCTATATACCGCATCCTATATCTGTACTTACTCTATATACCGCATCCTATATCTGTACTTACTCTATATACCGCATCCTATATCTGTACTTACTCTATATACCGCATCCTATATCTGTACTTACTCTATATACCGCATCCTATATCTGTACTTACTCTATATACCGCATCCTATATCTGTACTTACTCTATATACCGCATCCTATATCTGTACTTACTCTATATACCGCATCCTATATCTGTACTTACTCTATATACCGCATCCTATATCTGTACTTACTCTATATACCGCATCCTATATCTGTACTTACTCTATATACCGCATCCTATATCTGTACTTACTCTATATACCGCATCCTATATCTGTACTTACTCTATATACCGCATCCTATATCTGTACTTACTCTATATACCGCATCCTATATCTGTACTTACTCTATATACCGCATCCTATATCTGTACTTACTCTATATACCGCATCCTATATCTGTACTTACTCTATATACCGCATCCTATATCTGTACTTACTCTATATACCGCATCCTATATCTGTACTTACTCTATATACCGCATCCTATATCTGTACTTACTCTATATACCGCATCCTATATCTGTACTTACTCTATATACCGCATCCTATATCTGTACTTACTCTATATACCGCATCCTATATCTGTACTTACTCTATATACCGCATCCTATATCTGTACTTACTCTATATACCGCATCCTATATCTGTACTTACTCTATATACCGCATCCTATATCTGTACTTACTCTATATACCGCATCCTATATCTGTACTTACTCTATATACCGCATCCTATATCTGTACTTACTCTATATACCGCATCCTATATCTGTACTTACTCTATATACCGCATCCTATATCTGTACTTACTCTATATACCGCATCCTATATCTGTACTTACTCTATATACCGCATCCTATATCTGTACTTACTCTATATACCGCATCCTATATCTGTACTTACTCTATATACCGCATCCTATATCTGTACTTACTCTATATACCGCATCCTATATCTGTACTTACTCTATATACCGCATCCTATATCTGTACTTACTCTATATACCGCATCCTATATCTGTACTTACTCTATATACCGCATCCTATATCTGTACTTACTCTATATACCGCATCCTATATCTGTACTTACTCTATATACCGCATCCTATATCTGTACTTACTCTATATACCGCATCCTATATCTGTACTTACTCTATATACCGCATCCTATATCTGTACTTACTCTATATACCGCATCCTATATCTGTACTTACTCTATATACCGCATCCTATATCTGTACTTACTCTATATACCGCATCCTATATCTGTACTTACTCTATATACCGCATCCTATATCTGTACTTACTCTATATACCGCATCCTATATCTGTACTTACTCTATATACCGCATCCTATATCTGTACTTACTCTATATACCGCATCCTATATCTGTACTTACTCTATATACCGCATCCTATATCTGTACTTACTCTATATACCGCATCCTATATCTGTACTTACTCTATATACCGCATCCTATATCTGTACTTACTCTATATACCGCATCCTATATCTGTACTTACTCTATATACCGCATCCTATATCTGTACTTACTCTATATACCGCATCCTATATCTGTACTTACTCTATATACCGCATCCTATATCTGTACTTACTCTATATACCGCATCCTATATCTGTACTTACTCTATATACCGCATCCTATATCTGTACTTACTCTATATACCGCATCCTATATCTGTACTTACTCTATATACCGCATCCTATATCTGTACTTACTCTATATACCGCATCCTATATCTGTACTTACTCTATATACCGCATCCTATATCTGTACTTACTCTATATACCGCATCCTATATCTGTACTTACTCTATATACCGCATCCTATATCTGTACTTACTCTATATACCGCATCCTATATCTGTACTTACTCTATATACCGCATCCTATATCTGTACTTACTCTATATACCGCATCCTATATCTGTACTTACTCTATATACCGCATCCTATATCTGTACTTACTCTATATACCGCATCCTATATCTGTACTTACTCTATATACCGCATCCTATATCTGTACTTACTCTATATACCGCATCCTATATCTGTACTTACTCTATATACCGCATCCTATATCTGTACTTACTCTATATACCGCATCCTATATCTGTACTTACTCTATATACCGCATCCTATATCTGTACTTACTCTATATACCGCATCCTATATCTGTACTTACTCTATATACCGCATCCTATATCTGTACTTACTCTATATACCGCATCCTATATCTGTACTTACTCTATATACCGCATCCTATATCTGTACTTACTCTATATACCGCATCCTATATCTGTACTTACTCTATATACCGCATCCTATATCTGTACTTACTCTATATACCGCATCCTATATCTGTACTTACTCTATATACCGCATCCTATATCTGTACTTACTCTATATACCGCATCCTATATCTGTACTTACTCTATATACCGCATCCTATATCTGTACTTACTCTATATACCGCATCCTATATCTGTACTTACTCTATATACCGCATCCTATATCTGTACTTACTCTATATACCGCATCCTATATCTGTACTTACTCTATATACCGCATCCTATATCTGTACTTACTCTATATACCGCATCCTATATCTGTACTTACTCTATATACCGCATCCTATATCTGTACTTACTCTATATACCGCATCCTATATCTGTACTTACTCTATATACCGCATCCTATATCTGTACTTACTCTATATACCGCATCCTATATCTGTACTTACTCTATATACCGCATCCTATATCTGTACTTACTCTATATACCGCATCCTATATCTGTACTTACTCTATATACCGCATCCTATATCTGTACTTACTCTATATACCGCATCCTATATCTGTACTTACTCTATATACCGCATCCTATATCTGTACTTACTCTATATACCGCATCCTATATCTGTACTTACTCTATATACCGCATCCTATATCTGTACTTACTCTATATACCGCATCCTATATCTGTACTTACTCTATATACCGCATCCTATATCTGTACTTACTCTATATACCGCATCCTATATCTGTACTTACTCTATATACCGCATCCTATATCTGTACTTACTCTATATACCGCATCCTATATCTGTACTTACTCTATATACCGCATCCTATATCTGTACTTACTCTATATACCGCATCCTATATCTGTACTTACTCTATATACCGCATCCTATATCTGTACTTACTCTATATACCGCATCCTATATCTGTACTTACTCTATATACCGCATCCTATATCTGTACTTACTCTATATACCGCATCCTATATCTGTACTTACTCTATATACCGCATCCTATATCTGTACTTACTCTATATACCGCATCCTATATCTGTACTTACTCTATATACCGCATCCTATATCTGTACTTACTCTATATACCGCATCCTATATCTGTACTTACTCTATATACCGCATCCTATATCTGTACTTACTCTATATACCGCATCCTATATCTGTACTTACTCTATATACCGCATCCTATATCTGTACTTACTCTATATACCGCATCCTATATCTGTACTTACTCTATATACCGCATCCTATATCTGTACTTACTCTATATACCGCATCCTATATCTGTACTTACTCTATATACCGCATCCTATATCTGTACTTACTCTATATACCGCATCCTATATCTGTACTTACTCTATATACCGCATCCTATATCTGTACTTACTCTATATACCGCATCCTATATCTGTACTTACTCTATATACCGCATCCTATATCTGTACTTACTCTATATACCGCATCCTATATCTGTACTTACTCTATATACCGCATCCTATATCTGTACTTACTCTATATACCGCATCCTATATCTGTACTTACTCTATATACCGCATCCTATATCTGTACTTACTCTATATACCGCATCCTATATCTGTACTTACTCTATATACCGCATCCTATATCTGTACTTACTCTATATACCGCATCCTATATCTGTACTTACTCTATATACCGCATCCTATATCTGTACTTACTCTATATACCGCATCCTATATCTGTACTTACTCTATATACCGCATCCTATATCTGTACTTACTCTATATACCGCATCCTATATCTGTACTTACTCTATATACCGCATCCTATATCTGTACTTACT
This sequence comes from Limnodynastes dumerilii, assembly GCA_011038615.1. Classification (NCBI taxonomy): domain Eukaryota; kingdom Metazoa; phylum Chordata; class Amphibia; order Anura; family Limnodynastidae; genus Limnodynastes; species Limnodynastes dumerilii. The sequence goes on along the minus strand of WWET01003851.1, from coordinate 142,317 downwards.
CTATATACCGCATCCTATATCTGTACTTACTCTATATACCGCATCCTATATCTGTACTTACTCTATATACCGCATCCTATATCTGTACTTACTCTATATACCGCATCCTATATCTGTACTTACTCTATATACCGCATCCTATATCTGTACTTACTCTATATACCGCATCCTATATCTGTACTTACTCTATATACCGCATCCTATATCTGTACTTACTCTATATACCGCATCCTATATCTGTACTTACTCTATATACCGCATCCTATATCTGTACTTACTCTATATACCGCATCCTATATCTGTACTTACTCTATATACCGCATCCTATATCTGTACTTACTCTATATACCGCATCCTATATCTGTACTTACTCTATATACCGCATCCTATATCTGTACTTACTCTATATACCGCATCCTATATCTGTACTTACTCTATATACCGCATCCTATATCTGTACTTACTCTATATACCGCATCCTATATCTGTACTTACTCTATATACCGCATCCTATATCTGTACTTACTCTATATACCGCATCCTATATCTGTACTTACTCTATATACCGCATCCTATATCTGTACTTACTCTATATACCGCATCCTATATCTGTACTTACTCTATATACCGCATCCTATATCTGTACTTACTCTATATACCGCATCCTATATCTGTACTTACTCTATATACCGCATCCTATATCTGTACTTACTCTATATACCGCATCCTATATCTGTACTTACTCTATATACCGCATCCTATATCTGTACTTACTCTATATACCGCATCCTATATCTGTACTTACTCTATATACCGCATCCTATATCTGTACTTACTCTATATACCGCATCCTATATCTGTACTTACTCTATATACCGCATCCTATATCTGTACTTACTCTATATACCGCATCCTATATCTGTACTTACTCTATATACCGCATCCTATATCTGTACTTACTCTATATACCGCATCCTATATCTGTACTTACTCTATATACCGCATCCTATATCTGTACTTACTCTATATACCGCATCCTATATCTGTACTTACTCTATATACCGCATCCTATATCTGTACTTACTCTATATACCGCATCCTATATCTGTACTTACTCTATATACCGCATCCTATATCTGTACTTACTCTATATACCGCATCCTATATCTGTACTTACTCTATATACCGCATCCTATATCTGTACTTACTCTATATACCGCATCCTATATCTGTACTTACTCTATATACCGCATCCTATATCTGTACTTACTCTATATACCGCATCCTATATCTGTACTTACTCTATATACCGCATCCTATATCTGTACTTACTCTATATACCGCATCCTATATCTGTACTTACTCTATATACCGCATCCTATATCTGTACTTACTCTATATACCGCATCCTATATCTGTACTTACTCTATATACCGCATCCTATATCTGTACTTACTCTATATACCGCATCCTATATCTGTACTTACTCTATATACCGCATCCTATATCTGTACTTACTCTATATACCGCATCCTATATCTGTACTTACTCTATATACCGCATCCTATATCTGTACTTACTCTATATACCGCATCCTATATCTGTACTTACTCTATATACCGCATCCTATATCTGTACTTACTCTATATACCGCATCCTATATCTGTACTTACTCTATATACCGCATCCTATATCTGTACTTACTCTATATACCGCATCCTATATCTGTACTTACTCTATATACCGCATCCTATATCTGTACTTACTCTATATACCGCATCCTATATCTGTACTTACTCTATATACCGCATCCTATATCTGTACTTACTCTATATACCGCATCCTATATCTGTACTTACTCTATATACCGCATCCTATATCTGTACTTACTCTATATACCGCATCCTATATCTGTACTTACTCTATATACCGCATCCTATATCTGTACTTACTCTATATACCGCATCCTATATCTGTACTTACTCTATATACCGCATCCTATATCTGTACTTACTCTATATACCGCATCCTATATCTGTACTTACTCTATATACCGCATCCTATATCTGTACTTACTCTATATACCGCATCCTATATCTGTACTTACTCTATATACCGCATCCTATATCTGTACTTACTCTATATACCGCATCCTATATCTGTACTTACTCTATATACCGCATCCTATATCTGTACTTACTCTATATACCGCATCCTATATCTGTACTTACTCTATATACCGCATCCTATATCTGTACTTACTCTATATACCGCATCCTATATCTGTACTTACTCTATATACCGCATCCTATATCTGTACTTACTCTATATACCGCATCCTATATCTGTACTTACTCTATATACCGCATCCTATATCTGTACTTACTCTATATACCGCATCCTATATCTGTACTTACTCTATATACCGCATCCTATATCTGTACTTACTCTATATACCGCATCCTATATCTGTACTTACTCTATATACCGCATCCTATATCTGTACTTACTCTATATACCGCATCCTATATCTGTACTTACTCTATATACCGCATCCTATATCTGTACTTACTCTATATACCGCATCCTATATCTGTACTTACTCTATATACCGCATCCTATATCTGTACTTACTCTATATACCGCATCCTATATCTGTACTTACTCTATATACCGCATCCTATATCTGTACTTACTCTATATACCGCATCCTATATCTGTACTTACTCTATATACCGCATCCTATATCTGTACTTACTCTATATACCGCATCCTATATCTGTACTTACTCTATATACCGCATCCTATATCTGTACTTACTCTATATACCGCATCCTATATCTGTACTTACTCTATATACCGCATCCTATATCTGTACTTACTCTATATACCGCATCCTATATCTGTACTTACTCTATATACCGCATCCTATATCTGTACTTACTCTATATACCGCATCCTATATCTGTACTTACTCTATATACCGCATCCTATATCTGTACTTACTCTATATACCGCATCCTATATCTGTACTTACTCTATATACCGCATCCTATATCTGTACTTACTCTATATACCGCATCCTATATCTGTACTTACTCTATATACCGCATCCTATATCTGTACTTACTCTATATACCGCATCCTATATCTGTACTTACTCTATATACCGCATCCTATATCTGTACTTACTCTATATACCGCATCCTATATCTGTACTTACTCTATATACCGCATCCTATATCTGTACTTACTCTATATACCGCATCCTATATCTGTACTTACTCTATATACCGCATCCTATATCTGTACTTACTCTATATACCGCATCCTATATCTGTACTTACTCTATATACCGCATCCTATATCTGTACTTACTCTATATACCGCATCCTATATCTGTACTTACTCTATATACCGCATCCTATATCTGTACTTACTCTATATACCGCATCCTATATCTGTACTTACTCTATATACCGCATCCTATATCTGTACTTACTCTATATACCGCATCCTATATCTGTACTTACTCTATATACCGCATCCTATATCTGTACTTACTCTATATACCGCATCCTATATCTGTACTTACTCTATATACCGCATCCTATATCTGTACTTACTCTATATACCGCATCCTATATCTGTACTTACTCTATATACCGCATCCTATATCTGTACTTACTCTATATACCGCATCCTATATCTGTACTTACTCTATATACCGCATCCTATATCTGTACTTACTCTATATACCGCATCCTATATCTGTACTTACTCTATATACCGCATCCTATATCTGTACTTACTCTATATACCGCATCCTATATCTGTACTTACTCTATATACCGCATCCTATATCTGTACTTACTCTATATACCGCATCCTATATCTGTACTTACTCTATATACCGCATCCTATATCTGTACTTACTCTATATACCGCATCCTATATCTGTACTTACTCTATATACCGCATCCTATATCTGTACTTACTCTATATACCGCATCCTATATCTGTACTTACTCTATATACCGCATCCTATATCTGTACTTACTCTATATACCGCATCCTATATCTGTACTTACTCTATATACCGCATCCTATATCTGTACTTACTCTATATACCGCATCCTATATCTGTACTTACTCTATATACCGCATCCTATATCTGTACTTACTCTATATACCGCATCCTATATCTGTACTTACTCTATATACCGCATCCTATATCTGTACTTACTCTATATACCGCATCCTATATCTGTACTTACTCTATATACCGCATCCTATATCTGTACTTACTCTATATACCGCATCCTATATCTGTACTTACTCTATATACCGCATCCTATATCTGTACTTACTCTATATACCGCATCCTATATCTGTACTTACTCTATATACCGCATCCTATATCTGTACTTACTCTATATACCGCATCCTATATCTGTACTTACTCTATATACCGCATCCTATATCTGTACTTACTCTATATACCGCATCCTATATCTGTACTTACTCTATATACCGCATCCTATATCTGTACTTACTCTATATACCGCATCCTATATCTGTACTTACTCTATATACCGCATCCTATATCTGTACTTACTCTATATACCGCATCCTATATCTGTACTTACTCTATATACCGCATCCTATATCTGTACTTACTCTATATACCGCATCCTATATCTGTACTTACTCTATATACCGCATCCTATATCTGTACTTACTCTATATACCGCATCCTATATCTGTACTTACTCTATATACCGCATCCTATATCTGTACTTACTCTATATACCGCATCCTATATCTGTACTTACTCTATATACCGCATCCTATATCTGTACTTACTCTATATACCGCATCCTATATCTGTACTTACTCTATATACCGCATCCTATATCTGTACTTACTCTATATACCGCATCCTATATCTGTACTTACTCTATATACCGCATCCTATATCTGTACTTACTCTATATACCGCATCCTATATCTGTACTTACTCTATATACCGCATCCTATATCTGTACTTACTCTATATACCGCATCCTATATCTGTACTTACTCTATATACCGCATCCTATATCTGTACTTACTCTATATACCGCATCCTATATCTGTACTTACTCTATATACCGCATCCTATATCTGTACTTACTCTATATACCGCATCCTATATCTGTACTTACTCTATATACCGCATCCTATATCTGTACTTACTCTATATACCGCATCCTATATCTGTACTTACTCTATATACCGCATCCTATATCTGTACTTACTCTATATACCGCATCCTATATCTGTACTTACTCTATATACCGCATCCTATATCTGTACTTACTCTATATACCGCATCCTATATCTGTACTTACTCTATATACCGCATCCTATATCTGTACTTACTCTATATACCGCATCCTATATCTGTACTTACTCTATATACCGCATCCTATATCTGTACTTACTCTATATACCGCATCCTATATCTGTACTTACTCTATATACCGCATCCTATATCTGTACTTACTCTATATACCGCATCCTATATCTGTACTTACTCTATATACCGCATCCTATATCTGTACTTACTCTATATACCGCATCCTATATCTGTACTTACTCTATATACCGCATCCTATATCTGTACTTACTCTATATACCGCATCCTATATCTGTACTTACTCTATATACCGCATCCTATATCTGTACTTACTCTATATACCGCATCCTATATCTGTACTTACTCTATATACCGCATCCTATATCTGTACTTACTCTATATACCGCATCCTATATCTGTACTTACTCTATATACCCCGCATCCTATATCTGTACTTACTCTATATACCGCATCCTATATCTGTACTTACTCTATATACCCTGCATCCTATATCTGTACTTACTCTATATACCCCGCATCCTATATCTGTACTTACTCTATATACCGCATCCTATATCTGTACTTACTCTATATACCCCGCATCCTATATCTGTACTTACTCTATATACCGCATCCTATATCTGTACTTACTCTATATACCCCGCATCCTATATCTGTACTTACCCTATATACCCCGCATCCTATATCTGTACTTACTATATATACCGCGTCCTATATCTGTGCATATTCATGCTGCATAGTGATGGGGGGTCAGGGATGGGTAATATTCTTAAATGATCCAGGCTTCCGCGCCAGAAGCCTCTCTGACGCTGGGTCAAGGGTCGAGTGTGCAGTGGGTGTGTATGGTGGGCAGGGGAGTTATGCGCATCGTACAGTAAGGGTTGGTTAAGCCCTGACGTACAATTCTCAGTTATGCACAGGACCCATCTCCTGTAAGGCCAGTGCGTAACATTTAAGGCAGTTGCACAACGATCCACTAATGGAACTTCACTGTGGACGTGGTTTCAAATGCAGCTTTATCCTCAGCCAACCTGACAAAAGACACATCTGTAACAAACCTATATATCTCTTTGTAAATATATATATATATTGCTCCTAGACTCAAGCCCTGATCCTGGGTATATTTGAGCACTGGCTGGTGGATAGTGCACCTGTCTCCACCCTATAAATCTCTATTACGCTGCATTAGCTCTGCCAGTCTGCCTCTGACATCCATATATTTCACTTATCTTTTCATTCTCTACACCAGAGGAGTGTTTGGCCTACATACCAGTCTACAAGGACAGATTAAGGCGTACAACCTTAAAGTTATCCTTACAGGGTAAAACAAGCTTTTCTCTTAAAAAGGTTTCCCAGCGAAACATTGATGGAGTGTGTTACGGCTTTTTACACTCTGACTGTGCTTTCAGGGATCACCGCCCATTCCATCTGCTTGTGTAACCATGACCTGTCTGTAAGGAGATTGTTTATAGAGGAGGATAGATGATGATGCTGTGCCCATGCCAAGGAGGCTCCCAGCCAATATGGCTGCTTTCATAAAATACATTATCCAATGGCTATTCTAGGTTTTACACATAGCTATGAGCCACGTGTCCCATATTACGCTTCCTATCACCTGTACAGCAAACCTAATAATGGAGTCTGGATAATAGAAGCTTTAGAAAGATACAGAATCCCTTGTTTCAAAGAAGGAGTCAATAGAATTCACCACGGGTATGTCTTACATGGAAAGTGACGGCAGATAAGAGCCACGTGGCCCATCCAATCTGCCCAGTTGTTTTTTTCTTAACTCAACCGAGACCCTATTTGACACTTAATTATGTTTAATATTTACATTTATCCCAAGCTTGTTTAATCTGTTATCAGCCACCCTTTCAGTGAAGTTCTTTTCCTGCACATTTACTCTAAACCTACTACCCTCCAGTTTATACACATGCCCTTGTGTTCTAATACACCGCTTTGTTTGAGAAATGCCCCCTCCTCTACAACCATTGATATATGTGAGAGCTGCTATCATATCCCCCCCCTCTCCCTTCTCTGCTCCAAGCTATACATGTTATTTCCTCTAGCCTTTCTTGGTATGGTGTGTGACAAAGGCCATGCATCATTTTAGTTGCTCTTCTTTGCACAGTCTCTAATGTATTTATGTCCTCCTGGAGATATGGCCTCCAGAACTGAACACAGTATTCTAGGTGAGGCCGGACCAATGACCTACACAGTGGCAAAATATTTAGTTAACAAGAGCAATCCACGCAAAATAAATCATGGTTTTGGTTGCCTTATTTGTAGACAGTCTGTGACTTACAAGCAGTCACCAGCTGACACAAACTCTAGCTCTAGGTATTAACTCTCTGCCCCCTTGTGTTACAGAGCCAGCCACCTTTGTGCCCTCCCCAGAGAAGAAGGTCTTCTGCCACCCTGTGCGGCTGACAGTGCCAGCTTTGCCCTTCCAAGGTGGCGTGGACATTCAGCAGGNNGCGTGGACATTCAGGAGGATGGCAACACAGTGTGTGTGCGATACAAAGGGGAATCTGCAAGAATCAACCAGAGCTTCTTCAGCAAGTTGGTGAGCAGACACTTTTCCCTGCTATGAAGACATCTTATGCTGTGCCTCTCAGGAGCAAGGCGATGCTTTATTAATTTATTATTAGGTCACAGCAATAATCTAGAGGTGAATGTAGCCGGATGGCGTAGTGTGATTACGCGCTGCTCATGCTCAGAAACCTTGATCCTGACATGGACACAGCAGCCACTGCAACCGCTGTGTTTTGACATTGGTTTTGTGGGAAGGAGGGGATGGAGGCTCTTAGTCAGGGCACAGTAAGGTGTCTGCCAATCAAAGGGCAGGAAATCCAGCACAGGACACAGGCAAAACATTTGCAACAGCCACAGGTAATTTCTAAGTCTCTATAATCTATTTCTAAGTCTCTATAATCTATTTCTATGTCTCTATAATCTATTTCTAAGTCTCTATAACCTATTTCTAAGTCTCTATAATCTATTTCTAAGTCTCCATAACCTATTTTTAAGACTCAATAATCTATTTCTAAGTCTCTATAATCTATTTCTAAGTCTCTATAATCTTTTTCTAAGTCTCTATAATCTATTTTTAAGTCTCTATAATCTATTTTTAAGTCTCTATAATCTATTTCTAAGTCTCTATAATCTATTTCTAAGTCTCCATAACCTATTTCTAAGTCTCTATAATCTATTTCTAAGTCTCTATAATCTATTTCTAAGTCTATAATCTATTTCTAAGTCTCTATAATCTATTTCTAAGTCTCTATAATCTATTTCTAAGTCTCCATAACCTATTTTTAAGTCTCTATAATCTATTTCTATGTCTCTATAACCTATTTCTAAGTCTCTATAACCTATTTCTAAGTCTCTATAATCTATTTCTAAGTCTCTATAATCTATTTCTAAGTCTCTCAAACCTAATTCTAAGTCTCTATAACCTATTTCTAAGTCTCTATAACCTATTTCTAAGTCTCTGTAACCTATTTCTAAGTCTATGTAACCTATTTCTAAGTCTCTATAATCTATTTCTAAGTCTCTATAAAGTCTCTATAATCTATTTCTAAGTCTTTATAACCTATTTCTAAGTCTTTATAACCTATTTTTAAGTCTCTATAACCTATTTCTAAGTCTCTATAACCTATTTCAGACCCTTGTGTTATGTCATACTTCAAATGCAATACAAAGACTATAGAATAGCTGCTTGAGCATTTGGCTGGTATAAAATAATTACCGTATTTATTTTAAAAGATATTTTTTGGGCTAAATTAATTCATTGAGTCTCCATTTACAGTAAACAAAACAGAGTTCTACCCTGCACTTACACAGCATATATGGTCCCGTAGCTGCATTAAGCTTGGCTACTCTGCTAGGTGCCATGTTTACTGATGTGTGGGATGCTTGATGCCTGATGAATTGCGTCTCTGGATCAGCCCCACCGCACTCATGGTTAAGTCATGTGGAAGTAGGAAGAGCAGACAGAGACCCCCGTTACAGTATTTCAGGGGCATTCTGCCCTATTTGCTAATGCAAGTCTTCATTTTGGTACCTGAATGTAAAAATGGTTTGTTCTGGTTCACTGGGAATTGACATTTATCTCACTAATGATCAGCTGGCTGCGGAGCCCGTGTTCTCTGCTGCCTGCAATTCCCTGCTCCTGTTCCTGCTTACAGACACTATGTGCTCATCTGTCTTCCTGTCTCTTTTTAGTTCCAGCTCTATCGCCTCAGTTGCACAGATGATCCAGGGTCAGAAAAGTTCCTCTCTCGCGTGTGGTGTCTCTTACGGAGATATAAGGTAAGAGGATGGACAAACATTTCATTAAACTCCCAGGCTTGCTCTCTGCTATTGGGTGGTTTATAGGCAGCATCCTGTCCACCAATCAGATCCCTGGAAGCAGGCCTGCTATTCGTCTGTAGTCAATACTTTCCCAGTGTACACTAAGGGGTCATGTGACATAACCACTCAGAAAGTATTCATACAGTAGTGGTAGCAATAGAATATGATTAGGGCCTTAAACAGCTTATTCAAGCCCAGGGAACATTAACGTTCCTCAGCATATGTGCTAAAAACGGGTTCCATTAAGAGAGAGGATTTTTTGTTAATGTTTTGACCTCCATCTGAGGATAAATTTTATCTTTTATCTTGTTTGTTGTCTTTTTTTTCTTTTCTTTTCCTTTTTTTCATTTAATTATCTTTTTTTTTTTATTAAAGGCTTAAAAATACCTGAAAGAGAATAGTTTTGTCTACCAAACTATTTTGTATTATGCAGATGATGTCAGGCACAGCGCAGTTTGAGGGCTCTGGACTGCAGGGGGCGCTCCCAGTTCATGTATTGCAGGCTTTGCACAGGATTTTCGGCGTAACCTCTGAGTGCTTCGCTTCCCCCCTGAACTGTTATTTCAAGCAGTACTGCTCGGCATTTGCAGACACAGATGGATACTTTGGCTCCAGGGGGTGAGTGCTCATATCTTGGTCTCTTCTGCAGAAGCTGTCACTTATCCCATGTGCCGTTTTGGCAGCCGTTAGAATCGGTAATTTCATGACTTTGCATTGAATATACCTTTCTCTGTCTCTCTCTTCCCTCCCAGGCCGTGTCTCAGCTTCTTTCCAGTCAGTGGTTCTTTCGAGGCCAACCCACCGTTCAGTGAGGAGCTGATGGACGCCATGGTCACTCATTTCGAGGTGCAAGCGTAACCTAGACCTGGCTCTTGTTCTATACTCTGGCTTTTGCGTCTCTTACTAAGTAATACTAAGTCTTTTTTTTCCCCCTGCAGAACCTTCTGGACAGTTCAGACCAGCCCCTGTCCTTCATAGTGTTTATCCCCGAGTGGCGGGACCCTCCAACGCCTGCCCTCACCCGCATGGAGGAAAGTCGCTTCAAGCGGCACCAGCTGGTGCTCCCAGCATTTCAGCACGAATACCGCAGCGGCTCCCAGCATGTGTGCAAGAGGTAGGCCTACCTGGCAGAGCTGCAAGGAAAGATCAGCTGTCCCTTTGGAGAATATGGCTGTGGGCACTATGCAAGTCTGAGCTTTAATGGCTACCTAAAGAGGTTCTGGATATTAACAGATGGAGCCTGCGTAAAGACTAGTATTAGAAAATAAAGAGGAGACAGGCAAAGATTGAAATAGAAATAGATTGTAAGTGAGGAGTTGTCCATTAATCCGATTCTGTTTAGAAGATAGAATCTGATTGGTTAGTAAATCAACCCCAACTTCTACAGTGTTTTAAAAGGTCAGGTACAGCCACCCTTCTTAGCCAGTGAGAGGAGTGTGATTTGCCCATACGATGGTCTTAAAGACCATTGTACTGCAGCTGCCGGCGGTCTATATTGTAGATGTGGCTGTGACGTGACTCCTGGAGTCGTGAAAGGTCACCTGCTGAAAGCTAAATCATTTTACCTACCTTTACCCGTAACCCTTTCCTAGCCCTTTGCCGTAGCCTAACCTTAACCTTCTTTAGCCCAAACCTTAACCCTCCATTCCCCGCAACTTAACACTAACCCTCCATACACCACAGTCTAACTCTAATCCTCAATCCCCTGTAGTCCAACCCTAATCTACCATGCCCCCGTAGCCTAACCCTCCATGCCCGCAGCCTAACCCTAACCCTCTATGCCCCGCATCTTAACCCTAACCCTCCATGCCTCACAGCCTAACCCTAATCCTCCATGCCCCGCAGCCTAACCCTAACCTTCCCCTTAAGCCCTATCCTTAGCCCGCCACAGCCCAACACTAACCTTCTGCCACAGCCTTTCGCTACTGGAAACGGGGAAATAGGTTCCTGTTCCCAATAGCAATTTTCTATTTTCAGGACTGTTTGATCAGTGTTACAGCCGCCATTTAGCTGGTGGTTATATCATATTTGAAATACAGCCACTCAGAGCAGCGATCGCATCCCAGTGAGAACATGTAATAACCCTAAAGGCTCACATGTCCAGGAATCTCCAGGTCACCTGGCTCTGTTACCAGCCTGTATTTTATATGCTCCTTGCGTGTTGGGTTACTGTACTCTTTCTGATGTCATGTTTTCTCTGCAGAGATGATCTGTATTACAAGGCTGTACACAACACTGCTGTGCTCTTCCTTCAAAACGAAGCTGGCTACCAGAAATGGACGCCCACCCCAGAGCACATTGAAGAGCTATGCACAGTGTATAAGCAGTCTGGCCGACCTTCCAGCTCCTCGGGTGAGAAGGAGCCTGCACGGGAGGAAGGCACCAGCAAGGACAGTACGAGTAATTAGAGCCAGGACGTGCTCTAATCAAGACATCTTAGCATTACTCTCCAACGCTATAGGACATAAATATGATCTCCCTGTAATAGGCAGAACATGAACCTCCCCTGCACTGTAAAGCAGACTATGAGCATCCATCAGCTAATAAGTTATTGACATTACTGGCTCAGATGCAGCTTTGTCTTGTCTCCATCCTAGGGAGCATAGTAAAGTCCTGCCCTGCAGTAGGGCTGAAGGCATTTTCTTGATCTGACCAGTAGGGGCAGACTGCTGATGGTCTACGAGGCCACCTTGACTGTGTCCCTAGGAGAACACGGTAGCTAAGCTCTATCACATGACAAATGTGGGGAGGATGGATTGGTGTGTATGAAGATGGCTGACAGAGGACATCATGTGTGTATGTGCTGCACTGCTCCTGTATGTGAAGTTGTGGAGGTAGACGCTTCTCCTCAGTACGTAGGAGATATCTGCAGCTTTCCCTGTTGTACATAACTATGTATTTGCAATCGGCAGTATATTTGGTGTTGTGACCTTATTTTTATTGTCAGAGACCGGGGGTCTGCATGTTTTATCCTCCCCTCCTCTTCTATGTGTGTGTGTGTGCGTGTGTGTGTACACGTGTGTCACTCGTTTCCCTGATATCGTGGTTGGTGCATGTCTGTGCTAATTACTTGTAATTAATTTAATGTCTAACCATTTTATTACTTTTATCATACAGTAAAAGTCTATTTTTGATTTTTGTCTCAGAGTATTAAGTAAAAACAAAACATTTCACCCAGAAAAATAAAAATCCTTCCAAAGCTGCATACGGTGGGGTATATACTTACGTGTCCGTGATAGGTCGCATCTCCGATATGCATCCCTTGTGTGTGGCTGAGTAGGAAAGAGAGCCCTGTTTATTTACACCCGGCACACACAAACGCTGTTCATCTTAGCAGTGACGGCTCTGCTGCAGCTAGGCCTAAATGTCAGCACGTAGGCAGGCTGTGGGATCCCTGTGTGTCTCATACCCACCTGCTGTTCCCTGTGATCTGCCTGTGAAGCTGTGCGAGGGCTTGATATGTTTACACCTCAGCGCTTGTCCTAGTTTGTGGTACATCACACAGGGACCTCTGATAACGAAGCATTCCTCCAAAAAATAACGCACTCCTTTTTTCGCACATTATCCCTGTGTGAATACATGTTCACGGATCTGTGAAAGATAGTTCTTCGTCGTAATATCGTACACTACGACAGACGTTCTAAGGCCTCTCTAGGTGTTGTGAAACTGCAAGTCTACTGTCAGCATGCGTTGCCGGTTATTAGCTATGACTATGCTGTTGGTGTCTGTGGAGAGTTGTTGTGTCACAACAGTGATGTGCTGGAGGATTTTCAGCTATGCCAGAGCCATTTTCATACCTCCAGGTTCTCTGTTTCAGGCACATACAGTTGTACGGTTTATGACCGTTTGGCCTGATATTTGTACGCCTTCACGATCGTCATTTGTTGTGATAAAACACAAATGCATCTGATGGTTTGGTTTTTACGGACTTCCTACAAACTCCTGATCACCGATGTTACGATGTTGGATGAATACAGCCAGTGTGTACGCAGGTTGCGACCATCTGTCCAACTTCATCTGCATAGACAGGTTTCTGGGCAGCGTGTTTGGCGTTACGATTGTTTCAGCGGGTGCTTAGGAAAAATGGCGATGTCTCTGCTGGTGAATTGGTGTAATGTGTAGAAGAGAATCCGTTTCTTCATCAGGGACATTGTACGAGACATCGCATAGTGTGTGGTTGCATAGGTGTGTACCCAGCTTTACTCTTGTTCTATCCAATGTGTCCTCCACAAGCACAGCACAGAAGTCAGCTAGCACCGAATCCTCTCCCCACTGCATCAACATCGACTTTATTAAACATTATGCATAAGATGCAATTACACACCAAAATCTATTTCATTTTAAGCAAACAGGGCTGCATAATAAACAGCCATGCACTGTCACATACATTTTATATCATCCAGAGATGGAAACTTTCTTCATTAGATCACTCAGGGCTGTGTGCTGTTTTGCATGTTGGATAAACATGTACATTTAGTACTCGTCTGTCTTTAGTTTTTATCTTTTACTTGCCTACGGTCTCCTTTTGGAATGATGATACTGACAGAGCTCTTGTCCTCTTTTGCTATTCTTATGGCCTCCTCCAACGATTGGTGCGTTAGAATAAAAGGCCGTTCGGAGCATCCGTGTCTTAAACTGCTGGCTTCAGGGAGCAGTGTTGCCACACAGCTGCCTCCTTTCATGGCTAACACTCTGACAAGGCTGCAAGCCACAAAAAGACACAAACAACTCATGTCCATTACCGTGGCTGGTAAGCAAGCTATGCTCAGGTTGGTACGGTGCAGTCCCTGCAAATCACCAGATGGATGGAAATTATGTTATAAAGTTTATATAATTTTATTCATCATTTGTTTCCACTTTATGCCCTTGTGGTTGTTGTTTTTCATTTGAATTCGGCAGATAGGGAGCTATAGAAGCAGCCACTCATATAAATAAATGTATATGCGACTATAGCACTTTATCAGTCACATTCATTCTCTGTTTCTGTAGTGACCGCAGTAAAGCGGACAGAGATGTGCAGACCGGGAAAACTCAGGTTTTGGAATTGTTGAAGTAATGAATATATTTTTTATTTGTTTGGTTTTTTGTTGTATTTTTTTTACTGCTGGAAGATGCCAGAATTGGATCCTGAAATGATAACGTTATCCGACTAACGCAATTTGCTTACAGGAGTCGGGTAATTTCCTAGCCACGCCCACGCATGCACCAGGTATTCCGCATTAGAACTGCTATTGTACGTTGGGGGCGGGGCTAGGCATGCAGATGAAGGTAAGTGGGCGGCGGTATGCAGATCTGCACGGGTCTTCATTTGGATGGATGCAGATTTGTGCAGAGATTTTAAGGTAGGATGCTGGACACGTAGGGGACAGGTAGGGTTCTGGACACAGGTAGAGGAGTGACAGAACAGTTCATGTTCAGACCTAAATGGTATGTAGATTGCATAAATGACCAACTACACATAGGGTGCTTCTTATGTATGAATACAGTCCATAGTCTGTAACCAGTGGACTTCTGATTTTCATGTGAACAGGCCACGCTAATCTCCGTTATTGAACTAGTCGTCCGGTCTGTTCCACTGTTTAGGATCCGAGATCACTGTTGCACCATCGTGGCACCTATGTGTAACCACGTGCATAAAATGACTTCCAGCTACTAAAAATGTCCTGTCTGATGCTCGCAGAAGTCTGGATGAATAAAAGACAGAAAAAGAAACGCTTATACCGTGTATTGTGAGGAGGCGTCCACCGGCAAACTTTGCCCCACTTGTCTGTTGGAATTGTCATTACTTTTACATTTGGTCCATGTTTTGGCCCATGCTGACATCTACACTTACGTGCTAGGAAGCCAGGATCGTTCCTTAGCTCATGCAAATGAGGTGTATTTTTGCTATACCGAGCTCTCTGTCACTCTGAAAATATGAGACTCAAAGCTGATTTGTTGCTGATTCAATGCACTTTTGTCCCTAAATGCAGCCAATAAAAGCAGAAAATGGATGTCTTAACAGTCTCCAACACCTAAAATGCTAAAAAATAAATTCCATCTAATAGCGAGGCCATATTAATGCTCAGGCTTCTATGGGTCACTTTACAGGCCTCCTGGGGGATTGAGTTCTCACATTTGACTGGGATGTTCTGAGACTTGGACGAGTGCTTTGCATAATTA
Organism: Limnodynastes dumerilii; assembly: GCA_011038615.1. Lineage (NCBI taxonomy): Eukaryota > Metazoa > Chordata > Amphibia > Anura > Limnodynastidae > Limnodynastes > Limnodynastes dumerilii. The sequence continues at coordinate 126,377 of WWET01003851.1, read as the reverse complement.
TGTTGGAAGGTGAAATCCCTCTTCGTCTTAGTTTCCCAGAATGAACAAATAAAGCCTGCAGGGAAACTAAATATAACCGATTCCCGAGCTTCACGCTATAAGAAAACCCAGAGGATGAGGAGGAAACTCCATCATGAAGAAGCTTATCCGAAGCCTCTGCTGTGATGGCTGTCAGATTTGTCTGCAGGTGTTTTGCTAGTAAGGGAGACAGCTATCCCAAGAAGGTCTACCCCCAGTGATGCAATATCAATGGTTATAGGACTCCTCTGCTGCTGTCCAATTAGAGGGCCGTATGCAGACTACCGGATGTATAACATATATACGTCCGGTGTTTAGCGCTTTTCCCACTGCGTATGCGTAGTACATTTTTTACGTTATCTACGTATCTTTTCCTTATGTAGATTGTATAAATGCGGCCTTTCTGAAAAACCGCGAAACACCGGACATATATGTTATATGTCCGATAGTCTGCATATGGCCCAGAGAGACTAATTAAGTTATGCATCTGGATCAACTTCACACTTAGCCACATAATCTGTGGGTTGGGTCAAGACGCAATCAGCCAATCGAGATAGCTAATGCTGCTAATCAGTGCCATTATTTCACTTGCCGTGTTCAGATAGCAAAACAAGCTTGGTTCATTTTCTGCAATCATATGCCTTGTATATTTTATCACAATAGAGACTGCAGTATGTACTGCTCTATGCAGAATACCCTTAGTTAAAGATTTACTCATATAGAAGATGGAAAAAAAGGTTACATAGGTCATATTTTGCCTTTAAGTCTTCACTAGACAGCTGTGATCTTCAGCTAGCAACAATGTCACCTTTTCTCAGGAATATGGTCTTAGCTTTGAAACCGGTTTTGCATTCTTTAAATTCTCGCTTTTAACTATTACAGGACTGCTTCCTGGTTGCACCCACTCTGTGAAATGACTTTCCTCGTATGTCTTTCCTCAAGTCCATAAAATTGCCATATAATGGAGCAGTTACAATAAACCCTTCATCTTATGTAGTAACCTCCTCCAACTTTACAAGATAAATGTATTACTAAAGACTCTTGAGTGAGAAAAAAGTTCTATGTCTAAGAAAAGGTCAATGAATTCTACCTTAGACCTTTCACCAGGTACAAAATACTTCCTGAGCTTCTAACAATCAGTTACTTTGATAACCAACGGTGAAGTGAAAAACGTTTTTCAAACATTAGTTAATTCATTTAAGCCAAGTGAGTGACAGCTGACAGATCAGGAACAGAGCATTGTGTACCTAATGGATTGGGTCATGTTGGAGGTTCTGCTGTCTTCTCCATCCAGAACCTTCAGAACTTACTTTACCAATCGCTCGGCACTCAGAGACTTGTAATAACTGTACATTACACCATATTAGTCCATGGACCTTCATAGCTATTTCATACCCTCCAACATTTCAAGGCTAAATAAAGATACACTTGAATCACTAAAGGAGGCGTGTCTTTACCACCAAGGGGTGTGTCAGTTAAAGGAGGCATGTCTTATCCCACCCATGGGGCATGTCTTTCCCTGTCACTACCCCCCCGCCCAAGTATCCCACATCATTTAATAAGCCCCCCCAGTATCCACCATTATGTCTCCAGGCCCCCAGTATCTACCATCATGTCACTAGCTTCCAGAGTATTCCCAATCATGTCACCAGCTCCTCCCCAGTATCCCCCATCATGTCACCAGCCCCTTCCCAGTATTCCCATCATGTCTCCAGCCCCCCATTATCCACAATCATGTCACTGGCCCCCTCAGTATCCCCATCATCTCTCCAGCCTCCATTTATTATTTTTAAAAATAATAGAAAGCAAAGGAAAAATTTGCTGTAGTGTAGCGAGTATTAGGACTCCTCAATCTTTAACTACACTGGAGCTGACGTCATCCCGTCAGCGTCGGTGCATAGACAGACCGCAGAGGATCCTAGCGCCTGGCACTTTCTTTTTCTTTAGACCGGAGAGAAGCCGCCTGTTGCTTCTAGGGAGATCAGGAAGGATGAATCAGTTAAGTTTCTGGCATGAGCACCGACTGTACCATTATCGGTACAAGTCGGTGCAGCCTCTTCTGCCGGTACAGACCGTTAAAAAACGGTACTGTACCAGCCAAATCAGTGTAGCTGGAGGGTATGCTATTTTATGATAATCACTGGCATTGTGGTATATAAGAATCACTGCTTATACAATGAACTGGTATTACAGGCAAAGTACAGCATGGTGGCCATGGTCCAGGAGCCATCTTGCTACCTAGCAACAGCTGGAGAAATCCTAAAACCCACTGGTTTTCCATAATCTTTATCTTTTGTGAGATGTACATTAACCAGTTGGCCTGTCAGAAAGTCCCTTGATAATGCTGCTTGTGCTAAAAATAACACTTGCTCTCTAACAACCAAAGCAGCAAAGCTAGAGCCACGGATCCTGCGGATTCTTTCACATAAATGTCACTGCAACATCTGGCAGGCTTCCGCATCCAGTGTGCGCTGTGTGTCTGTGATAGCGGGCAGGTATTGTTCCACACGTCTCTCCTGTCTGACACATCGCTGAGCAGTGCACTCATTAATTACTAATGTCAGTAAGCACCTGCAGCTCCCCTGACATTGACACCCAGGTGACTAAACAGGGAATTTGTTGCTAAAACCATATGACAAATGGCAGTTTGCAAAAATAACAATCCTTTGAGCTCTCTGGATAGAAATAGCATGAAATAGAATGTCTCTTATTGCAGACCCTTCAACGTGATCCATTCCATTAGGTACACAAAGGTCTACTCAGGAGGTTCCAATGTCCGTTACTATGGTGAAAAATATAAGTTATTGAATTCAAACCAAGTGAGTGACAGTTGGAAGCTCAGGAGCGGAGTACTTTGTACCTAATGGAAGGGAAGGGTTATGGTTGGGAGGTATCTTATTGGATGGCTGTACACTAGGGAGTGCTTAGAACTCTGATAGTCACAGGAAGCCACATAAGTCCCTCCCCTCTATTTTAAATGAGGGCATGGCACCTGTTGAACATACCTCCCAGCCTCTGCCCCAATCAGAACAAAGCTCCCCCAATCGGGATAGAATGGGACTCTTAGGACTGTCCCATCAATAGTGGGAAGGTTGGGAATTAGGATACTTGACAGTATCCAGACTCCTGCAAAGTTGCTACGCATGCGCAGTAGCTATTGTTTATTGAATTACGTCCGTCTATGGAAGACGGACGTAGTTCTGGATCTACCCCAATGTCTGTCTAAAAGACCGAATATACGCAATCTACGTATCGAAACGATACGCAGATTATGTACAATAGCTACTACGCATGCGCAGTAGCTATTGTTTATTGAATTATGTCCGTCTATGGAAGATGGACGTAGTTCTGGATCTACCCCAATGTCTGTAAGGTATGTGTCCCTAAGATATATAGTCTGTATTGTATTGCAGTGTTTAGGATGAAATGGGATTTGTATAGGGGAGACTAGAATGCTGCCTGTATTGTATAGTAGCGGTTATGATTTACTTTCTTTTATTGTGTTTACAAGATTGTGTTTTATGGTGCTTACATGGATATTATACTCTAGAAACTCTGATGACAAATTGTTAAACAGGTAGGCGCAAATTTAAAGTTTGCAGGGAGGCGCCGGACACGTTATCCCCGGCCCTGGGTAACATCTCCATTTTTCCAAGCCCGCAGCTTTAGTAAATCTGGCCTTTAGTGTAAAAGGATATCGTGACCTTGATCCAGCATGTATACAATAAAATTAATGGTTCCGGGCAGCTGGTAGGTTCAGAGATATTGTAGATATTGTTCTGTGACTGCAGTCAGCTAAGCTTCTGCTTAATATCAAATTGATCAATAATTGTATCATTGTTGTTAATTAATTGTATCTGCTTCTTTGTAGTTCACGTGTCACAAGCCGACACTGGCTCTTTTTATCCTTCTCTCTGTCATTCTCTAGTCTTTTTTACTGTTACAGTGTCATATACACTGCTCCAGATTAGCATAATTTTGCTTTCTACCGACACGAGCGATGTGACCCATTTTTCCAGAACCTGCGTCATGTCTCGTGATTACAGTTTTCTGTCCTCTGCCTCTTTGCAGTGTGATTTTTGCTATACCCTTTGTTCTTATGTTTCTACCAAGAGATGGCGCTGCAGCTGATCTCATTTGAAGTTTCTTTTATCTCATTTCCAGGCTTGCGGGTGACTAATATTCTTACATTATGGTTTTTAAATAAATTCATTTTCTCAGTTCTAAGAACATACAACATGCTTTGTTTCTGGCAATAGTTAAAAATTGCTAGAAAAAAATAAAATAATTTTCTGCAGTATTTCATAACATACCAATGAAACCATTAATCAACCAAAAAAAACCTTATTTTACAGAGACAGAGAAGAGAAAAGAAGAGAAAAAAAATGCCATTCTCAACCCTTTTTCCCTCCTTATACCATTGTTACACTGCGTCGGCATGTAGCTGTTGCTGCGGCAATCTCTATTTTGACACTGATACCAACAACAGTGTAATCACAACGTCAAATAGGTGCCTGTGCCCTAGGCCATTACAGTTTGGCAGCTAGTAGGTGATAGTTTGGGTTAGGCTGCGGAGATGGGATAGATAAAGGTTAGGTTGTGGGACAGGAATAGTTAGTTAAAGGCTGCGGAGAGGGGAAAGTGAAGGTTAGGCTGTGGGATAAGGATGGTTAGATGAGGGTTAAGGATAGGTTGCAGGAAGGGGAATGGTTAAGGTTAGGCTACTGGAAGGGGATGGTAAGAGTTAGACTGTGGAGATGGGACGGTTCAGGTTAAGCTGCAGGACTGGGAAGGGTTAGGGTTAGGGGAGGGTCTTCGAAGAGCAGTCACAGGAACTACACTGTCTCCCCAGATACTGTCTTTGACTGTCATTTAATTGCCGTTAAGTGATCTGCTGAAATACAGAGCATAAGAGCAGGTAACTCAGTCGCCTTCCCTTCATCTCGTCCTTCCTTGTAACTAGTTTTTCTGATTTCACAAACTCTAGACTTCAATTATTCTCTGCCAAGCCTGTCCCCATAGTTTCTTTCATCTCTCTTGCTTATTTCTGTTCCACTTTCTTGCTGACTGCTTATATAAAATATTCATGCTGCAGAAGTAACATCTCTGTGTAGAGACCTTGTTTTCCTTATTAAAGTCGTATAAAGTTGGGTCAGTAGTAACAGCGCACAGAGGTTCACATACAAAGCGGCAGGAATTTTTACATCGTTGAAGGTTCTTTGCAAAGCACAAAATGCTTTATGCTCAATGGAAAACAAAGCTCGGGAGCCTTTCCCAAGTAATGCTGGCCGCACACTATAGGATGTCCCGGCTCCCAACATAATGCTCTGATAGCCATGAACATCAGTAGGTGGCTACAGTGGTGTAACTACTGTGGGTGCAGGGGATGCAGCAGCTACAGGGCCTGAAGATGAGGGGGGTTCCGAGGCAACTGCCCAGCCTGTACCCATGGGGGATAAGCCAGCTAATATGTCAGCTCTAAGCTCTGACATTGCTGACAGCTTAGACCAGGGGTCCTCAAACTTTTTAAACGGGGCCAGTTCACTGTCCCTCAGACCGTTGGAGGGCCGGACTATAGTAAAAACAAACACTATGAACAAATTCCTATGCACACTGCATATATCTTATTTTGAAGTGAAGAAACAAAACAGGAACAAATACAATATTTAAAATGAAGTAAAGTTAAATCAACAAATTTACCAGTATTTCAATGGGAACTCCCCCATCA